>JABJVR010048307.1:0-20988 GCA_025773905.1 Chitala chitala
AATATCCCAGAAGTTTAATTGACTTGATGCTATTCTCTGATTAAAAAGTGTTCCTTAAATTTTTTTGAGCAGTATATTAAATTAATCTCCTGTAATCGAAAACAATAAATACCTTATAATTGTCGCAAGTAGTACACCAAGGTTTCCCTACAATAAAATCTTATGATAATGACAACTTTTTAATAAGGCGAACTTGTAATAGCATTAATAAAATAACAATTAAGCAACTGCAAACGTACTATATGGCATTTCTATTGTTCTACATTTTGTTCTTACAACAACCCCTCTTAATTTTAACGCTGACAGTTTCATCCAAACAGGTAATGGAAAATCATCCAAAATCCGGTGAAGATTTAGGAATTACAGAGACACTAATTAAGTGTTTTAAAATAAGAGCAACACTCCCAACTCCAACGTCTTTGCGTTTAGGTCGTATTTTACTGGTGAAGTCTGTAAACAGTGCCTCAGAAAGAAACATATTAACGTCAAAAATAAAATACGAAGTCCTGTGTCTTGACAGACAAGACAAGAGAATGCAAACCCAGAGTTTTCTTTCTGGGGTTGTCTCGTGTAACTAAAAAAAAAAAAAAAAAAAAAAAACCACAACGATCGTAAGTAAGCACGTGTTTGGAATATGCAACCCTTAACTAGATCGGACCGTGTTTATTCCTGGTTCAATCACCTCTTAAACCCACGGGAATGAAGGTAACATACAAGTTATCCGTGATTTTTTTGGAGCTTTGGGTTGTAATGGCTATTCGACGGACAGATATGTTTCCCTATGGAGCACGTAAAGGCGATTTATTCCTTGAGAAAGGAGACGATAAGATTTCCAAGATTAATCTGGTGGATCCGATGTACTTCTACGAATCACAATTCAGTCGTTTATACGTGAGTACATTACATGCTTTAGTCTCACCGTATCGACACAGTGATGCTGAAAACAGAATTATTCTTGAATTTTAACGGTAATGATGTCACACGACGGAGAATGATAACATTCTAAATTGTTTTATGCTATACAGCAATTTTGGAATTTCAGGGAAGAAGAAAAAAACATTATAGAAAAAGGACAGACTTTTAAATATGCTTTGTGTAGCTCATACAGTATTGCATATACTAGTATTAGCAAATATGGGTAATGCAGAACCACTCACCTGGCCGTAGTATTTCAGCGTACTCACCATTCTGTTTCCTTAGGTGTCCACAAATGGTGTAATATCGACCATGATCCCTCCCCTGGAGGGTCAGTATGTGGACAGTGCTTTTCCCACCGAGTACTCTGCCATTGCTCCCTTCCTGGCTGACCTGGACAATAGCAGAGGGAATGGATTTGTCTGGTACCGTCTTGAGGATACCACGAGCATTCTGAAACGTGTCACGAAGGAGGTCCAAAAGGCTTTCCCAGAGGCTTGCTTCACACCTACCCACACTGTTGTTGCCACCTGGGAGAACATGCCAGCCTATGAAGAGATGTCCCACAACGCTACGTCTGGAATGGTGTGTGACACATCCACCAGTACTCAGTGTGCCATAGATGTTGTGGTAGGAGATCAACGTCTCTCTCTTCTTTTAGAATTCAGGAGGTGTCCGGAGAGGTAGACAGCAGATATCATACAATAGATGAAGTGTTTTGGCTGACCATGTTGTGTTTTCTCCGTTTATAATTTAGGTCAGCAGTTTACTAATCAATAGATACATACAATTATGTAAAATTAACAGAGGCAATCAAACAGTAATGATCAACTATTTCTGATTGTTAATCATAACTGTAGTATTAAAATGTATGGAGTTGATTGCACTGCTGGCGTATATGTATTTTAAAAGTTTTAAAACTTTGTCTTATCTAACTTTAAAGTGCTAAAGGTTCAAATCTATGAAATTACTGGTGTGTGACATGTCATCGTGTTTTATGCTTTTATCTAAGTATGGTAGTGGGTAGCAGTGGGGTTTGGATGTTGGTTAATTAATTGAAGAAGAGGAGCTTTGAGCAGCTCTGTGAATGTAGTTCTATAACAGCCTCCAGAGTTCAGCTGTGACTATGCAAGATCAGCTGTACTGTGCATGTTTCTGGAATAGACCGTGACAATGACACAGTTCTTGTGTTGAAATTATTGTACATCTGCAGGTCAACACTTTCCAAGTAGTGCTGGCCTATAATGACACAGCCTCCTATGCCCTGTTCCTGTACCCAGAAGATGGAGTTCAGTTTTTTGGGACAAGATCCAAGAAGTTGTACAGCAGTGGTGTGGAGCTCCCTGCCCGAGTGGGCTTCAGCAGGGGAGGTGTTCTGTCAGTCACGATGTCCCTAAGGGAGGGACCTTACTACCAGCTCACCAGCACAGAGCAGTCCATTAAGGACCTCTACCAGTAAGCCTGTGACTCAGCACAGCCAGTCTGGGAACATTCGTGTATTCCTCCCATCTCTTGTTTTAACACGGTTTTTTTTTTTTTTAGTATCTCTTATAGATCAGCTTTAGTTCACAGATTTAACTTAAAATTTTGTTTGGATAAGATTTAGAAGGCATACTCAGGTCAAAATATGTTTATAGTTGCACTGTAATTGTGGATTATTTCTGTAAATATTGCAGCATAGCTTTATTACGCTGATAGTAATATGACACCTATGACAAAAGAGAAGTTTGTATTTGTGTTGTTTTATGCTATCGCAACAAATTTTGTGTGATAACTGTAAATATACAATTTAAAATGGAAGTTTCAGTATAGGAAATGTATGTGGAAATTTACGTGGGTATCTGTGTAGTATGCACACTGTAATGTCCGAAGGTCTGCAGTTCTCTAATGTGTGTAATTTAGGTACAGCGGCACCGCTCTGACTCTGATCCTGTGTTCCATTCTCAGGGAGGGGAACACAGGCATTCCTGGAGTTTGGCTGTTTTTTATTGGCAGTGGGCTGTCTTTCCGGAATGTGGTCCCAGCAGTGGTTGTTGGTCGTGTGCCTGTGACCACACCCTTAGACTGGGACACTGAGTCCTCCATACCTGAGTACAGTGGGGCAGACTACACAGATGAACCTTTCCACTCTGCAGTGGATTATGACTACTCTACCCCTTTGGTGACCACCCGTGCCCCTTCTGAGGACCTGAGAATGAAGCCTTCCACATCTAACCGCAGTGTTGAAGCACTCAAAGTCAACTCCAGTCAACATGGAGAGGACCTTAATCTGGGTTTACCACCTCACAGTGGGAGCAGTCCCCTTCTCACGTTTAATGTGGACGAAGACCTTGAATCTGGATCTGGAGGTGAGCTTAAAAGCACTGTCAATTTCAAGGCCCGCTACTAAAGCAGGAGCATGTTTATAATCAGGATAGCCATGCATTTCAGATGAATCCTAAACAGCTAAAGCTACGTAGCTTCATTCCACTTCTTTAGCTAGCAATGCAGGGGCAGGAATTCATTTGCTGTCTCCTCCTTCTGTGTAGTTTTCCACTATGAAACACAAGTTGAGGACTTGTGTGTCTTGCCGCAGCCGCAGTGCTCTCAGCACAGCTACTGCATGGAGTACGTCACTGGCGTCTGCTGCCACTGCCGGTCGGGTTTCTACGGCAACGGGCGACAGTGTCTGCCAGACGGTGAGCTATATCCAGATCCCCACTTCAGTTTGCAAAACAGTCGCACCACATTCACAGCACGGTATCACTGCTGCCATGTCGCTGCCCCGTGTCCCAGGTGTTCCCCAGCGCATCAATGGGAAGGTGAACGGCCGGGTGTTTGTGGGGAACACTCCTGTGAAGCTGGCTGGCATGGACCTACATGCCTATGTTGTGATGGAGGACGGCCGGGCCCACACAGCCATCGGCCATGTCCCTGAGCCTGCAGGCTGGGCCCTCTTACCAGTGGCCCCCATTGGAGCCCTGTTTAGTTGGCTCTTTGCTCTTGAGCATCAAGGCCATAACAATGGATTCAGCATCACTGGTACGGGCCTGCAGTGTCATTCATTGATTTATGATTGATATAATATACTTTAAGTATTTAGCAAAAAAAAAAAAAAACTGTCTACAGTAGTTTATTTATGAATTTTGATCTTTGCCATGACCAGAATTTTTTTTCTGCTGTTTGCGCTATTTTGTTCAGGTGCTGAGTTCACGTGTCACTCAGAGGTGACCTTCTTCCCAGACAATCAGCGTCTCATCATTGTACAGCAGGCCCATGGCCTGGACCCTCACAGCTGCCTCAATGTGGACACACTGATGTATGGGCGTGTACCTGTCCTGCCACCTGGAGCTATGGTGAAGATGGGGCCCTATGTAGAGGAATACCATCACTACCCCTCAGGTTCCCCTACCCTCGTCCTCAATATGTCACCTTTGTGCTATGACACCAGTCTCAGGTCGAGTCTCTCACCATCATTATTTATACTCACAATAATTAACGTTCCACAGGTACAGTTATAAATAATGAAGCTTACCATGTGAATTGCATTGAGACCTGCCTGTTTGCATATGAATGCGTCTGTGTGTCCAGTTGATGATGAGTTTGATTTGCGTGACATGGCCTGTCATACCTCTTTGGCCCAGTGGTGACTTTGCTGTCAGTGAGAGAATACACTGTCCTGTCAGCCGAGGGGGTCTCAAAGACCCTCTCCTACCAGCTGCGGCAGAATGTCACCTGTCACCGCTGTCAACATGGCTCCCAGGTTATACCTGAGGTTCAGCAGCTGAGGACAGAGCTCACACTGGCCCTGTATGAGGAGATGGAGAGGACCCTTAGATTTACCATTTCCAGCATGGTGGGTCCAGCTGGAGGTGAGTGTTTCGCTGGGGAGGAAGATCAGTTACATCAGGTTGTTGCCGAGTACTTAAGGCACATGTCATATGTACTATTCAACACTACATAGACTCTTTTCACACCATAATACAATATGTTGACTTGGAGTCTACTTTTGAAAGACTGTTATGTGTATGTCCTGTTATGTGGTATAAGATATTTATTTTCTTACCATTGTTATATTATCAGCCTGTGCCCCTAAAGATCTGTCAGAAGCAAATGACTAATGAAAACAGAATGGCAATAAACATTTAAAGTGGTGTTTTGACGGCATTTCCTGGAAATTATAACATAGAAGTTATAATCAGTGTATGACAGAACTACTTTCATACTACTGCCAAAACAGTCCATTAAAGTTTCATATAGGCTGTAATGTAAACAAGGACATTATAATCAGTCCTGAAAAGCAGCTGCCAGATTATCAGCAAAATTACTCATTATGCTTTATTTAAAAGAATAGGTCCTGAAGAACTGAGATTTAGAGGCGGTGATACATGTACCTTGGTTTTATACACCTCAGAGGGGCGTTCAACTCTGGTTTTGGCAAACCCCTGTGTCACTGGGACCCACAACTGCCATGCCACAGCACACTGCCTGCCTGGCCAAGGACGGCACTTCCACTGCCAGTGCGCTCTTGGATACCGTGGCAATGGGCACTATTGTCAAGGTGGGAAAACAGCAAACTATCCAGAATCATCTTACATGAACTAAAGTTAGTTCTGTAATGTGCTGGAAACTCCTGGAAGTATGGCTCAATAATGGACTTCAGAAGGTGATTGACATTTTTCTGCAGGAGTCTGCTAGAGATTTGTCACGGAGCTGGTGCAAATACACTTCCCCTCATTGTCAAGTGTTATTTAACTTAGGCTGGTAGATTTTATTTAATTCATTGTTTTTGGAATCTTGAACTCTCCATCCACCTGTTTTTGTTTTCTAGTTCTACATTGAGGTTTTTCTCTCTGATTTCCTGTTAAGCTATATTTCTGTTCATGCATTAAGTGTGCACTGCATCTGGGTTTGCCTCCATCCTGAATACTATAACACAGATGTACTGATGATAAAAGCCATTACAAATCACACTCCACTCTCTGTATCTAATGTAGTACTACTGAACTTTGTGAGATCAACAAAATACCAAAGACAAATCAAGAAAACCAGGCTTTAACCCACAGAAATAGTTATGGTCTGTCTGAAGAATGTTAAGGACCAAAAGAGACTTTTTATGGCAATAGAAATATAACCCATAAATATAACTTGCTGTTCTTCCTGTCACCCCAATCTCCCCTACACAGACATAGACGAGTGCGCGGAGGGCCTTGGCGACTGTGGCGTTCACGCCGAGTGTGTAAACGCTGAAGGCAGCCACTACTGCCGGTGTGACAGTGGCTTTGCGTTTTCCGTTGACAGCCACACCTGTGTGGGTGAGCTGGAGCTGCAGGCTGCATGTGTCACAGATACAGAGTGAGATGAAGGTAGTTCAGAAACAGGTCATCTTCAGCATTTCTGCTGGAGTGCTGCTTCATGAACAGTCTCACCCCAGCCATGTTCTTTCTCTTTCATCTGATATCATTCTGAAGAAATCGTGAATCGATTTATCGGATCGCCACACACTTCCATCAGATAGACGCAGAAGCATTGCTCACATGTTTGTAGCATAAGTTTTCTGCAGTTCTAGTAGGGAAGACATGCACACCCTGTAGCTCTCGTCACCTGACTCACAGTCAAACCAAATGGTGGAAACAAGAAATTTTACCCCCCCCCCCTTCCCATCTTGTTGTCCTGGTCCAGGGTATCATATCAACATGTGCATAATTCAAGGACATACATTTTTGTCTGAATAGTAGAGATATGTCCCTACTTGTACTGTGGATGTACTGACGTGTGTGTGTGTGTGTGTGTGTGTGTGTGTGTGTGTGTGTGTGTGTGTGTGTAGGAGGGCAGGAGGTTGAAGGTTGACTTGGTCCTTACTGGTCGAAACCAAACCTATGCCCTTGGTATAATTAATGTACACTATGTTTTCTCATAAAGACATGATGGGCATAAGACTTGTTCCAGTTACATTATGTGTTACACTTACACAAGAATTAAAGGTGTTTCATGAATTGGAAACCACAATCTTAACAAACATTTAATGCTTCATCTTTTCTTTGGCAGACATTGATGAGTGCCTCTCCCAGCTGTGCCACCCACATGCCACCTGCTCCAACTACCTGGGCTCATTCAGGTGCAAGTGTGACCCTGGGTTTGAGGGGGATGGCTTTGTGTGCTTTCCTCACCATGGTAACTAGTCGTTCATTCTATTAAGTCCTGTTCCTTCTTGGATGGACAGTAGGAGCAATTTGCATGGCTATTATTGCACACGAAAGGTACCCAAATAACCTAGTATATACTGAAACGATGTTTCTTTGAGATCTGTGAGCGGTTCATTTAAATTATTTTCCATCAGTATCTGATGCTATTTGTGAAGAACTTCAGTTTTGTGCTAAACTGGTTTTAATTTCTATACCGTATTTATCCTAATTAGTGCTCCCACTCTAATAGATGCGCCCCCACCTGATAAACCAGGGTGGCTAATACAGTACGAGAAACACTAAAGTGCACCCCTTCTACGCCATTAAAGCAGTGACATACCATATTTCTCCTAATAGACGCGCTCCCACCGGATAATACAGTACGAGACACGCTAAAGTGCACCCCTTCTACACGATAAAAGAGCTGACATAGAAACATGGATTTGCTGAGAATTAATGTGTAAATGCAGTAATTTGTATACATTTTCTACAAGTAAATATTATTCAATTAACACAAGAATGCTACATTATTTAGACAAAATCCACCTCTAAATCCCAAATTGATTTACTGTGCATTGCACCAGCATCACTTGTAAAACACGATCAAATTTAATTAGTCAATTAGCAGACACTTTTATCCAAAGCAACTTACAACATTTCATATGTGTGTTACAATGAGCTAGCGGTGGGTGTCTTGCTCAAGGACACACCTGGTGGCTGGGCTGGGATTCAAACCAGTAGACTTCTGCATCCCAGCCTGATGTTCTACATGGCATTTTTCATACAAGCAATGACAATTAATGACTTGCTGTGTTTTAGCTGCATTTTCCTCAAACCAGTTCATCAGAGCTGTTTCAATACGTTCATATGTCACTGGCCAACCAGATCCTGACTTTGTTTTCTGAAATTTAGGTGCATTTTGTAATCGTGTCTTGTGTTGGCACTCATCTTGAATTCACAGATGGTGAACATTGAAAACTTTTGCAGCAAAATGTTTTCCTTTTTCCGCAGCCAGTGCAGTTACCTTCAACTTAAAGCAGCTGTGCACGACATTTTGTTCTCCATATTTCACCCACATTTAAACATTAAATTATTTTCTGTCTGATACACCTAACGGAAACTCTGATAATGGCTGACTTTTATTTGTTTTAATAAGTCATAGTTAATGGGAAATAAATTTTTGTTAGACTTTTTAGTAACAAATTGTTGTTTTTAAAGGTTTTAAAAAACTTGAACTTTTAGTTTTAAAGGTTTTTAAAAGTTAATATTTTGCACATTTAGGCCTCAAATAAATGCCCTGCATGCAACCTGTAACACACCGGGGCGTGTTAATTAGGAGGAATACTGTATTTACATTCTTTGTTTTTTTTTTTCCTCTGGAGAAATTACATTTTTTAATAACACAAAATACACAATTTAGAATAACAGAATGATGAAGTGGTGCTAGGAACATACCACAGTTGTACTGTTTATGCTGTAGTCAGACAACCACATATTTCCAGGCTATAGTACGCCAATATTGGGGTTGATTCATAACAGACCTGTGCATACCTTCATTAAGACTAATCCTAATCAGAAGATATATGTACATATGTATGTATGTATGTATATACAGTGGAGATCAAAATTAGAGAACAGCTTACAATTTTCTAAATTTCAAAGTCACTCCTTAGTCCTATATGAAATTATCTAAACAAGAGTAAAAGAGCAGGTTTTTTAAAGCATGTTTCATGAGTTACATATATTTTGAAGCACAGAATAAAAAACTTAAATGAGATTTGAAAAGAGCACTGATCAAAATTACAGAACACTTTCAGATACCTCCCAGTTATTGGTGTTAATGTGGCACCTGGTGCTAATTTATTTAATTATCTGACAAACCCTATTTAGCTAACAGCCTAAGTTTCCAGTTTTCCCTGACTTTGCAAGATGGTGAGCTGTTCTAAAGTGACTGAAACCCTCCGGCAGCAGGTTGCCAAGATGAAGGCCAAAGGGATGACCCCTTCAGCCATAGCAAGAGAAGCTGGTCATTCCAAATCTGTGATTTCTAGAATATTGCATCTTTACAACATCACAAACTCATTCAAATCCTGCAAGAAAACAGGTCATCCATGAAAGACAAATGCAAGAGAGGACAGGGAGAATCTCAGTGGGTAATCGGTTCAACACTGCACCTGGGATTGCTCGCCATTTCAGTGCTGAACAGAGCAAGGATCTGTCTCGGCATACAGTGTCCTAACGTTTAAGAGAATTAGGACTGAAAGCCCACTCTGCAGTGACCAAACCTCTCATTAGCAGAAGGAATCACAAGGCTAGACTAACCTTAGCTGAGGAGCATGTTGTATGGACAGAGGAGAACTGGTCCAAAGTTCACTTTAGTGATGAAAGCAAGTTTAATTTATTTGGGTCCGATGGGAAACATTATGGTCATAGTCAAACTGGGGAAAGACTGAACCCAAAGTGTGTAAAGAAGTCAGTGAAAGGTGGAGGGGAAGCGTCATGGTTTGGGGGATGTTTTTGGCAGCAGGAGTTGGGCCTCTTATACAGCTACATGGTTTTTTGTTGAAGTGCCTTGGTTGTTTTGTAAAACACTTCTATTAGCATGGTGTAGCCACAACAAAACTTCCTTCAAATGTTGACCAATGAATATTACATTATTTCTGAAAAAAAATCAAGTGTTCATAAATTGTTCTCTAATTTTGATCTTCACTGTATATATTTATATTCCCTGTAAATGAGCTTTGAGCTGTTGGATCAGTGGGCTAACGCAAGAGGTTTATTGCCTCAAAGCAAAAAGCAAGCCTAGAATTAGCCCCTGCAGGCATTATAGCACACTGCTTATAGGCCTTGGTTGTAGCCGAGCCACATCTATGTTAAGATAATTATCCAGTGGGAGAGAGAAGGGCTATATTTGGTAATCCTGAAGGCTATGCAAGTGAATGTCTCCATTTGAACACACCAGGTCTACTGTGCCTCGTTCTGAAGCACCGAAATGCTTAAAGAAGTCATGAAGAATGTCATTCTGTTTTGCAGAAAGGACAGTCTAACTGACTGGGTTAACTCCTAATTTAAAACAAATCTGACAACTGTGGAAAAAACACAAGAATAAATATTATATTAACCTGCAAAAAAAAAAGCATGTCAACATTGAAAGGAAGTTCGCTAGAGAAGGAAACCAGAGTCAGTTACTTCAATTTGTGGCTTTCCTTTGCATCACATATGCAGATGTTTGCAATAATCTCAACATACAGGCTAGGTATAGAAAGAAAAAAAAACTGTGAAATAGCAAGATATGCAGGTTCAGACATTTATTTGACCTGTAAGGGCAGCACACCTGTCAACCCTCTGAAGGTCTAACCCTTACAAACAACTATAGCTGCCCTTACAGTGTGGTACCAACCCTTACCCAACAATGAATCGCACTGCATGAGCACAGCTAACTAAATATTTTACGGACATGCACATATTGGAAATAACATGTAATTCCTAAACAATCAAGAAACTAATTCTGAGAGTATGTAATGATCACAATGCAATATTAACAAATGAAGAACAGCCTCTGAACTTGTATATTTCCGCACTGGGCACTGAATAATGAGCTCGTTATGCCCTGTGGTGGGTTGGCGCCCTGCCCTGGGTGTCCCCTGCCCTGCGCCTTATGTGTTCTGGGATGGGCTCCAGGCTTCCCTGCGACCCTCAACAGGACTAAGCGGTATAGAAGATGACTGACTGACTGAGCTTGTTATTTGAGTGGTAGTAAACAGAGCCATGTTTCAGGACAGTCTGACGTTGCAGCTGTGTTGTCTGTTCGGAGAGCATGCTGCAGGTTTGCCTGGGTGCCGCACATGTGCATGGCAGGTCACAGTTCACGTCAACTTCAACAAGGCCTATAACGACATCTGCTCCAATTATTATTTTAAGTTTTAGTTGTTGATCACGTTAAAATTTATATATAAAAACAATGCTGACAATTATGAAAAAAATGTTCACGGCAACCTTTCAAACGTTGTACAAAAATCACATACAAATTTTTTAGTAATACTGTATATTAATCTGTGAAAGATGCTATGTTCTGACCTCTTATTTTACAAGTAGGGGAAACAATCTAGAAAAACCAATGCATCACTGTTTGAAAACGTGCACCTTCCTGTCATTCACAATCTGTCATTTTTTGTTTGACAAAGAGAATACCAGATTTTTTCCCTCTTCATCTTCATGAATGAAAAGGAAATGCCATTAGGCGTTTCACCCTATAAACTTAAATTCAGAGATTTTCATTGAATGCAGAAAAATGCATCTCCTTCTAAAACAAAGCAAAATGGTTATAACATTAAAAGGGAAAGCAAAGAAATAACAATAGAGTCCAAGTCACCTGTTTATCCCAGGCAATGCAAACACTCATGCCCTAATTGGGCGACCCATCTGCAGAGTCACCTTTCATCCCGTCACCTGCTTCTGAATCAGAATCAGTTTATTCAGTCAGGTATGAATACACACTAGTAGTTTGTTTTGGCTCCAGGCAGCTCTCTGTAGAAGTTACTATGTGCACACAATAATAAAATTAGAAAAAATAAAGGGTAAAAATAGAGATGGTTGTAGAAAAACGACACTGATCTAGCTAATCACATTGAAGTACAAAGAAGTAATGATTCATTAGTGAATTTTCTTGGTGTACAAGGTCAACAGTACAGGTGTTGGCATGTAGATACGCGTATATGGTAAACCCGTACAAGTTGACAGCTATGAGATAGATCAGGTCCTTACCTCCTTGTCCCCACAGGTGGTCCCAGGTTGCGTCCAGGAATGACCTGCGAGCACTGGAGAGCACATCTGACGGGGCTTGAGGGACGAGAGCTGACAGCGCGGCAGTATGTGCCCCAGTGCGACACGCTGGGTCGCTTCAGCCCGGTGCACTGCTACAGAGACGGTACCTCCTGCTGGTGTGTGGATGCAAAGGGGCAGGAGATCTCAGGGACCCGCTCTCACGACAACGTCAGACCACCCTGTGAGTCAGACTGACCCAGAGCATCCGTGACAGCGTTGGGTTTAAATCAAAGATGAATGTGTAATCTGGTCTAGCCTCGGTGCCCAGTGGGACCCAGTTTAATGTCAGGGTCCTCTCTAGTCTACTTTAGTGCTGGTTCTGTAGAACACAATTTGGGTTTGTATCATGTAGAGCACAGTTCAGTCTTGCTAACATATACAGTTTATTGCTGTATATCAAGTCCAGCTGTGACATGTGACAGCTGAGCCCTGTTCTTATTGGCAGGTATTGAGACTGTGGCACCTCCCATTCACCAGAATCTGCTCAGCTATCCCATGATGCATCACCCCACTGGGCCTGTTATCTTATACACCCAGGGCCAGCAAATCAGCATAGTTCCTCTCAAAGGATCTCAGATGAACAAGGAGATGTCCTCAACGCTGCTGTCACTGCAGGTGACACTACCCCAACTGTCTGTAGACCTTCTAGCAGAACGATATGCACAAAAAAATAAGTGGAGTAATGGTTAATGATCTGAAACTGTGACCATATTGTTGCTATTTCAAGTCTTAACCCAAACTGTTTTACTATAAATATTGAACTGATCACACGTGCAGCTGTAATATATTAGGAAGTATATGCTTAGGTAATGTTAATAACAAAAATAGCAATAAGAAGGAGAATACTATAAAATACATTACATTAAGTAAAATAAGATCAAATAAGTAGAAGGATTAATGCTAACATTTCCATCCACTGCTGTTTTAGTTTCATTAACATTGCAATGTGGTAGTATCAGACTACAGCTAGTCCTGTCTGCTACAGGGCTCCGTTGTGGTTGGAATCAGCTATGACTGCCAGGACAGGATGGTGTACTGGACTGATGTGGCACAACAGACCATCAGCAGAACTAGACTGGAGCCAGGGGTTCAGCCTGAGATTGTCATCAGCACAGGTGACAAGAAGTAGACAGCAAATACAGACAGCACAGCGAATGCACACAGCATAGCTAACATACAGCACAGCCAACATATACAAATAGTGCAGCAAAGCTAACTCTTACAGCAGAGATTAACACAAACAGCACAGCTATCCCACACAGTGCAGACTAACACAAACAGCACAGCTAACCCACACAGTGCAGACTAACACAAACAGCACAGCTATCCCACACAGTGCAGACTAACACAAACAGCACAGCTATCCCACACAGTGCAGACTAACACAAACAGCACAGCTAACCCACACAGTGCAGACTAACACAAACAGCACAGCTATCCCACACAGTGCAGACTAACACAAATAGCACAGACTTACACTAACAGTATAACTAGCACGACAAACTGATATATAAAGCACAGATACGCACAAATGCAGTTAACAGTTGCAATCTAGCAAATACGTAGAGCACAGGTAACAAAGTGTGTCTGATACATTCAGTACAGCTAACACACGTAGCACAGCAAACACACAGCTATACACTGTACAAACTAAAACAGCCAGCACACCTAACACATATAGCACAGCTGAAGTACACGAAATCACTAACGAATTGTCTTACCCTCACAGTCTTATTGTGTGAACATCTGTTTTCCCTTGCTGAGTGTGACAGATACAGGTGTTGTCATGTTATCAGTATTAGGTGAGAGGTGCAGGTAATCATTCTCAACAATTTCTGATGATTGAGCAAACATTATAATTCCCTTTTGCCTTTAACATAGACAGAGGAACCTCATATAACCCTACTGTTCAATGTATGGCTAAAAACACTATTGCAGCTCAGTTTGATATTTTAGCAAAAATTCAACTCCATATGGATTATGCATTAATGTACAAAAATTTGATTGGTTGGCTGTCATTAACCACAAAAGTAATAAAGAATAAAATATTTTTCAGGGCTGACCATGCCTGAAGGTTTAGCTGTGAACACAGTGCGTAGGGAGATGGTCTGGGTGGACAGTGGGTCACTTAGGATCGAAACATCTGGTCTGGATGGCAGAGGCAGGAGAGTTCTGTTCCACAACGGTCTGGTGAACCCCCGAGCCATCGTTGTGGATTCCATTGGTGGGTACGTTTCCAGTCAGGACAGGATCTGGTGTCACTGCCATTACCTGAACAAGCACCTGGTTCTCACTCAGTAGGCCTTCGGCAGTAAACCATCAAACGGCAAATAACGTTTTTCTCAAGGTTAGTTATAAAGCAAACACCTTTTACAAAGTTGTATCCCTGCCAGAGAGGGTTTTGACTTTTGAAGCACAAAGACAATATTTGAACTTAGTCACCTGAGACACAAAGCAAACACGGTTTGTGATCCAACAATGCTAGCATGCTAACAGCCATTGTGGCAGCGGCTTGGCTGCTCAGAAAAACAGAATCAGACAGAAACAGTGCTGAAGATGGCGTTAGAGGGAGGTGATGACAGCAGTTCACTATGCTACAGCAAGCCATGTCTACACTGTCATTGTTATTTAATGTCTGTATTTACAAAGGTTTAGGAGTTTGTGTCACTACGGTAGATGCCAGTGCAATAATGTCACTTTGCCGTCACAACCAGATTTAAAAGCTGATTCATTTAAAATTAATAAAGTACCATAATTAATCATCAGTACACACATAAAATGCATTGACAATGTTTAAGTCACTCTTTCCAGGTCTTTTATGTGCACACATGTTTTAAGCATGTTTATTGTGTTGGTGTGTGCATGTGTGTTTTTTAAGCATGTATCTTGTGTTGGTGTGTGCATGTGTGTTTTTTAAACATGTTTCTTGTGTTGGTGTTTGCACGTGTGTTTTTTAAGCACGTATCTTGTGTTGGTGTGTGCATGTGTTGTGTCTTGCAGGTCATTGTACTGGAGCGACTGGAATCGAGATGCACCCAAAATTGAGAGCTCCACAGTTGAAGGCCATGACAGGAGAGCGCTGGTGACAGGTAGCATCTGGCTGCCCATTGCCTTGACCTTTGACCCCTCAACCCGGAAACTGTGTTGGGCTGATGCTGGTATGACTTGTTTTTTATGGCAAACAGTTACACTGAAACTCATTCACAGCAAAACATGGAAGATAAATTAAAAACCAGAGCAATCAATTTTCCTGTCAAAAAGACAGATTAACATATTGTACAATTTTTCTACTATTTTTACATTGTGGTCAGTAACTACTGTTTACCAAATTTGTATATTATATAAGCAATTATTTTCTTTTTAACAATGTGGGAAAATTCCATGTTAGAACAATACATCTTTTTTATAGCAGACTCGCCTACTGTATATGTGAACAGATAAGGTTCAATCTTTTAGAATCTGTCAGAAGTGCGCGTCAAAAGGTGTGATGAAAAAGTTTCAAGACTAAGCCTTGTAAAAAAAGAAAAATGTACTTACTTTAAATTTGCCTGCTGTCCCCTTCAAAATAGTCCCCCTGTGCAGCTGTACACTGTTGCCAGCACTTCTGCCACAGTTCAGGTGCTCTTTGGAAGTCTCTTTCTTTAAGTCGATCAAGCCGGTTTGTTATTCACGCTGAATCTCTTCTACAGGTGCATCTCAATCATCAAAACATTTATTTATTTTAGTAATTCATTTCAAAAAGTGAAACTCGTATATTATATAGATTCATTACACACAGAGTGATATATTTCAACTATTCATTTCTTTTAATCTTGATGATTATGGCTTACAACTAATGAAAACCCAAAATTCACTATCTCAGAAAATTTGAATATTACATAAGACCAATACAAAAAGGATTTTTAATACAGACATGTTGTCTGAAAAGCATGTCCATGTACAGTATATGCACTCAATACTTGGTCAGGGCTTTTGCATGAATTACTGCATCTATGCGGCGTGGCATGGAGGCGGTCAGCCTGTGGCACTGCTGAGGTGTTATGGAAGCCCAGGTTGCTTTGATAGAGGCCTTCAGCTCATCTACAATCTTGGGTCTGGTGTCTCTCATCTTCCTCCTGACAATACCCCATACATTCTCTATGGGGTTTAGGTCAGGTGAGTTTGCTGGCCTACAGTTTTTAAGCTGTAGAAGAGATTCAGTATGAATCACAAACCGGGCTTGATGGATTTAAAGAAAGAGACTTCCAATCAAACAGTGGCAGAAGTGCTGGCAACAGTGTATAGGTACACAAGGGGAGTACTTTGAAGGGAACAGCAGCAAAATTTAAAGGAAGTACATTTTTCTTTTTTTGTAGGCTTAGTCTCAAAACTTGTAAATCACTTTGCCTGGTGTAACTAATTTTTTGGTCTCTCTGACCTAGACTGCAATGCATAAACAAAGACAATGCATCTTGCCATGAGAATAAAGATAGGGGTTGCAATATTGTTTAATGATTGTTTGTATTATCTGTGGAACCATTTCTTCTTAACCAATCAGGTACCAAGAAGCTGGAGTGTGTAGCAGCAGATGGGACAAGAAGGCAAGAGATTCACAGGAATCTCTACTATCCCTTTAGCCTGGTGGTTTATGCTGGTAACTTCTACTACACAGACTGGATCAGGTTTGTCTTAGATTCTCCTCTGCAAATGGCATTAATCCTGTTTCTGACAGCCCAGTGTGATGGACTGCAAAGAGTAAAGGGGATAATGAGTTGTCATGGTAACACACTTAAGTTCAGGTCAATATACAGCATTCATAGCTTGAAATAAGGATCAGACACAGGCCTACAGTAGCAGAGGTTACAAGTGAGCAGAGGACAGGGACTGTGGATAGACATGCATGACATAGTGGAGACTTTAAAACTGTTTTTCTGGGAGAAACAGGAAGCCAGTATAAACACATACTGAAAGCACCAGTTTTAAGTATAGCGTTGGGCATGCTTTAAATTACATGCACATGTTTTCAGTGGGATTTTGAGGTTTGCAAACACTAAACAAAGGAAACAGATACGTAAAATAAAGGGAGCAAGAAGCAGGTGAACGCATTTGGTACTCAATTCAACCGAACTCGATGCATGTCTCTGCCTCTTTATGAAGGATGATAAACACACTCCCTCTTTTAAGACAGGTAACATGTATAGCTCCTTACACACGTCCTTTACTAGTAGACACAGTGCTGTGAGTGAAGGTGCTATAAGCAAATGTCAAAATGTAAATGCTGTAAAGTCCACATTACAGGATGAAATTTTCTTGGATTTCCTCAGGGATGGCATCCTGGCCGTGAGTCAGAACAGCAGTCATTTCACAGATGAGTACCTGCCTGATCAAAGATGTCATCTCTACGGGATTGCTGTTGCATCCCTCACCTGCTCATCAGGTGAGAGTCACAGCATGGCTTTCATACACATGCAGACACTTTACCCTCAGGCTCACACATAGAGTCTTGCCCACACAGTGTCCCACCAACACAAATAGTCCTGCACACATGCAGAGTCCTTCCCACACAGTCCCACCCACACAGAGTCCCACCTACACAGAGAGTTCTGCCCACATACAGTCCCACCCACACAGAATTGCACCCCCATACAGAGTCCCGCCCACACAGAAAATGCTGCCCTCACAGAGTCCTGCCCACACAGAAAATGCTGCCCTCACAGAGTCCCACCCACAGACAGAGTCCCGCCCACACAGAAAGTGCTGCCAACACAGAGTCTCCCCCACAAACAAAATCCCATCTACACAGAGTCCCGCCCACACAAAGTGCTGCCCATAAAGAGAGTTTGTGCTGCCCACAATGTCCTCATGCATCTTTTCCACTGTTATGCTGCTGGTTACATGTCACATTACGCCAGCGGTCACCATATATTTCTCCAGATCTCATTTTTACCCTTTAAACATATGAACATATGAATATTTTATCACACACGCCATTATTTCAGCAGTCATTACATTTATTTTCATTTTGAAACAGGTCTCTTCCTTTCAATAATATTGAACAAGTTGTTGAATATATCAGAATAGTATATTGTTGTAAATGTAAGTCTTGAAAGCTGTTATCAGCAAGGTAGGCAAAAATGCTGATAGGCAGAATGACACACAAGATCTGCCTTTCGATAGCACAGTAACTTTTCAACGGGGAACCACAGATATTCACTGCATTCATAAGAAACACTTCCACTGAACACCTCCACACGGGCGAGTTTCTGTTTCGCTGTTGAGCCAAGTACCACACGATCAACTGCAACCCTCTTTATTTCAGGTTTAGAATGATGACAGCGCAAGTGTGATAACAGGAACTGTTTGGGGGAGTTTTAAAGTGTAAAGTCTGTTGGAAGACAAAATGATCTCTCAATGTGCACCGTCAGCAAAAATATATCATATGTATATACGAATGTACCTATAATACAGTGTATCTTATAGCAACAAGCTTCACTGTCCATTATGATCACGCTGGCATGTAGTAGAACTTGACAGATGGAAAACATAGAACGTAACATTTAGTCTTCCCCTGGGAACGATGAGAAATATTTTTTTCACTGGGTAAGCCAAGGTCATTGGACCAGACACAGCATTTTATTAGGCAGTACAGAGGTTTGAGCATCAACTAATCTGAACTGTTGCCAGCCTCCGTTGTCCAGCTGTTGTTTCTATCAGTCCTCTGTGTATGTAGCACATGTTTGGCATTAAATCTTTCTCTTCTTTTCACAACGATGTTGTCTATTTCTGATCAGGCTGTGCATTCTGCTCATTCTATGCTGCCCATGAGGGCTGGGCTGATGTGGGCAACATACCACTCTGTATCCAGCCTTACCCACTGATTATACAGAACTAAGAGCCGGAACTAGATGGAGAGTTGTCATTTTCTGTCTGTGGATGTGCACGTTTCAGGTTTTCATTTTTCAGGCATTTGAAAGGAAAACATTTTTGTTAATGTTTGTGTTATAACTAATTAACCATCAGAAATTAAGTGACCACTGTTTTATCCTACTTAGAGTGCCAGTCTCAAAACACAACTCTTTAAATTCCATTCTAATAATGCACTCTTATGTCATGCATGAAACCTAGTGTGTATCTCAGTGTACGACGTCCTCTGGTTCACAGAGGATAAATGGGCAGTTTATCACACAGCTGTAAACCCAGTTCTTACAGCTGGAATAAACATCTGTACTCTGCGGGGTAACTGCCCATACTCTTGGACAGTCCTCTACAGTACAGCTCTGTATGGGGGGAGGGAGTGTTTTATGGGGTCCACTTGTGTGGCAAACCAGCATTCAAAGCTCTGACTTGGTGTAGATGTGTGTATACAGGTGGCTTGAGTCTACATGGCCACACCCCAACCATATCCTGGACTCCTTTGTTAAATGCAAAGACAGAACATGCCACACCGTCAAGACAGGGCACAGCTGAACCTTCAGTTCCTAGAATAATTTTAGAGGAATAAACCAAATCTTACCTGTAAATTCGTGTTCAATCTGTGACTGCAAAATAGAATATTTTTTTTTGCCCCATATAAAAAGAAGTCTAAATGTGTACACTGGTTTGCTGCTGCCACTCCTAAATCAGTACGTTTTGCATGAGCTGTGAATACTTTTTTGACTGCAAAAATAAGACCAAATGTTAACATAAACTGTGGAATTTGAAATGTACATGGCTACTGATTACAATATATTTTAATGTACTTAAATTGTCAGTGTTTGTGGTTTAACGTGTTCAAATTTACTCCCCTTAAAAGACAAATGCTGCCACCTACTGTTTCATTTTAGAATTCCATAATATTTTGTGCACAGTCTAGCTACAGGAAACCTGAGCCCAGCAAACTGTATGTTAGGTTTTGATTACAAAGCACAGCACCAAACAAAATCTATTGTTGAGAGAGGATCAACATCATGTCCATAAATCCCATTCCAATGTAACAAATCTGAACAGGCTTAAGTGAAAGACCGGGCATATTAAACAATGGAAGATAACTCAGTTTGAGTGTTTATTGCATTTCTGTTGTCAAGCAAAAAGGAAGCAGGTCATGTGATTACTCAGAACTCCAGCACAAGTGCGTATGTAGTAATGCAATGCCTTGATGTTGTGATCTGTCATGACACTGGACTATGCTAGCCAATCTGGCATTATAAACTTCATTGTAGGTTTAGCAAACCTTGACAGGTGGAGCAGGCCATATTTATAGCTGCAGAAACAGCAGTGCAATCCAGGCCTGTGACTAGAAGAAACAAACTGGAGCAGGAAACCATCTGATAAAAGGCTAATTCTGCAGAAGCAGTGAAGACAGTAAAGCCAACCCCCGCCCCCCCAAAAAAAAAAACTCCTAATATGGCTACTGAGCAGAGCCCTGCTCTTCAGCCTGTAGTCTCCCAGGAGGTACTCTCTGAAGTACATGGAGCTGCCTGAGGGGCACACCATGTCCTACTGGTTCTGCTTCATCACCTCCAGGCCAGTCTATCTATCTGCAGTCTTCCTCCTGCTCCTCATCCCCTCCCAGCATCCTCTTCCGTAGATTGTCCCTTGGAGAGCCCTCATTCCTATGCTCTATCTGACCTCCAGCCTCATCTTCAGTTTCATCTTCCTCATCCTCCTCCTCCAGCTGTTTCCATTGCCGAGCCTGATCCAGGGTCTGCTTTCCTGGTACACAACAAGCTAATATTACAAACAAAAAAGGCTGAAATGCAAGATATTTCACACACACACACAACAGTGAACTTCTGCATATACCAGCATCATTAGGAGTCATGTTGTAGAACCAACTTCTGGCACCAAGTAAACCAAATACATAATACATAAGAATGTATGCACCCATTTTACTTGAAATTAGAATTTTACACGGCAGCAATTCTAATAAAATAAAAAATAAAATAAAAAAAAAAACACTCCAGGAAGATGTAAGGCAATCTCATCCCACCTGCTTCAACAACTCCAGAAAATAGTATCTCATCTCAAGTGGTATGAAAGTGGAGAGGACAAAAAAAAAAAAAAAAAAACCCATTTACAAGAATACAATTAAAAATTTTTATGGACCCATGCAGTCAACCACATAAAC
>JABJVR010048309.1:8032-24853 GCA_025773905.1 Chitala chitala
CTACTGCCCTGGACATGTGAAAACTGCCAACTGGTCAATAGCTACTGCCCTGGACATGTGAAAACTGCCAACTGGTCGTGGTTACATGTGATTTTCAAAACCAGCTCATTTTCAAAGATTAGAATGGTTATGCTTAGCATATCACAATTTTCAATTATTTCTGGAGGCCATCTTGCACGATATCATTAATAGAACAATGTAAATTACCTCGTTAACGTCCACACGTCGTTTCCTCCGTGTACGCTCAATTACCTGACACTGAGCATGCAAATTACAGAGCCAAGAGCATCAAAGCGACCCTTCTCAAGGTCGTCACCTCCATCCTGTTGAGCGCGCCCAGAAGGCCGACTCATCCCATCCTTACCGTACACACCGAGAAATCGCGGCAAACAGAGAGGTGGGCGCACAACACTGATTCGTCAACTCGGTCAATGGCGTTTATGGCAAATATTTACAAGCTAGTCATGTACAATGCGCTCAAAGCAAAACAAACGATTATGCTGGTAGCTATTTATACTGCGGTGTACAGCCCCCCCCCAACAAAAACTGGGTAAGCATAATCAAACTCTGAAATGCTTAGAAATTTACAGAAAATAACTCCATAGCACACCCTTCTTCCATGTCATGCATCGAAACAGTAAGAGACATTAAAAAAACCAAAGCCAGCATACAGAGGTCCTCCGCATATAACAGAAAACACCGACAACGCCATTTATTCAGAATACCACCTGCCATTTTATCCTGGTTTCAACTGCATGTATAAATTTAGGGAAATTATATGTGCAATATTTTGCATAATCCATGCAGAAACAGAGGCAGGCTGTCACAGCTCAGCCGCATTCCTGATATTACAAACCCCAGCAACATTAGCAAAACAAATATTAACATTAAACTAACGTCACCACAGTGCACTACTCTATACCGTTACAGGGTCATTGACTGTACTTAAAAACAGGCATCAAGAGAAATTGTTGGTTTTTCTTTGCAACTTTACTTTTTAAGAGCTCAAATGAATGAAGCATTTACGTCTTGTTAGGTTTTAGGTGCAGCTGGCAGAGCAATTCCAGAGACATCGTACTTCTGTCCTTCCAGGCCTCAGACCTTTCCAGAAGCATGTGTACACACCCTGGGCTGCCACACCCTGCCATACTCCTCTTCTTTTAGACTCGTTTGGTCCCAGTCTGGCTGTAGGAGGGGTGTTGCATCAAACTCCACACAGTACTAGGGGCTCCATGCTGGATCTTGGCGGTTTAGTCCCCAGACTTTGGCCCCCCCCATACGGCAATCGCAAACAGCGAGATTTCTTTACCTAGAGCTGAAGTTTCACTGGCCTGGAAACAAACTCGAGTCTCTCCTGTGATGCCCAAGAACTTAACTGCTAAACAAGCGACGCATCGTTTTCATATTCTCATGTTTCAGCACATTTAACAACAACAACCCAAGCAGTACGTGAGTGGTGTTTTACAGCAGAACCAGACAACCGTCTGGAGACACGCTGGACACTTCACCACAGTCGATGGCATTCTGAGCTAAGACGCACTGATTTATAATAAAAGACGTGTATTTGTGAATGCACACACACACACACACGAACAACACACTGCCTTTGTTATTTCAAACAACAGTCCCTTAAAGATCAGGAACAACAAAACCCTCAGATATGTGCAAAAACTGAAAGCATAACTACAATTTCAGCCATTTCACATCTTAAGGGTACACACTGTATTTCTAACCCAAGTTACTCTGCCTCTCTCAGCTGCCTTATTCATACTTTTTAATAGCTACTAGCTGTAATGATGCACATCATTAGATATGCACTCCTCTGTTATCTGAAGTTTTTAAATTATTATTATTATACCTGCCAAGCAGAAACGATCCAGTCCAAATTCCTAAAACTAAACGTGAGAGTTCAGGTTCGAGCAACAAGCGAGCCCCAGAAAACGGATGCTCGGGTTCGAGTGCTACGGTTCTGCAGCCTCCAAGTGGTACTGGATCACTGTAGGAAACAGCATCAGGCTGCACAACAGCACCATGTCCCCATCACGCTTGGTTCCTGCGACCGAAGTTTTAAAAAACGATGTGGTCAAGAGTCTAAGCTGTTTTTCATATTATATTATATTATATTTTATTTTTATATGAGTTTTTTTCCTCTGAGACACACACACACACACACACACACACTCACACAGTTGTGTTTCCTGTTGCCAGCAGTGAAACGCCACCTCTGACACAAAGTGTGGAACTGGTGCACTCCTCTACCAGACACTATTTATGACAAAAAAGCGAGAGAGAGTGAGCCCGATATCATCCCATAATCCTCCACTTCCGTTTCTCGCTCCCTACCCTTTCTTCTGTGCCTCTTCCCTGTAACATCCCCTCCCCCCCAGCAAGAAGCCAGCACACTAATCCAACCACCACAAGTAGCATTCCAGCCCACACACCACCACCCCACAGAGGAAGATGAAGGGATGGACTGAAAAAATTGGATCTGGAGAGACAGCAGGCAGAGGTAGCAGGGTAGGTTGCACACACACACTTGCGCACACGCACACACGCACACGCACACACAACAAAATAATATCCCTGAAGAAACTGCATGTTGGTCAGTATCAGAGTGGGGGGAGAAAATGTGGTCTGGCAAATCTTTCCAAAATCAAGGTATGCATACACTTAACTCCACAAGGTCAACTCTCACCTCAGGACATAAGTAACACTGAAGTAATACTGAGGTGCTTGTGATATGTGCACCTGCAAAGTATCTGTTCCTCCATAAGAGTAGTCCTCTGGTGGCCTGACTATCAATAACGTTAGTGAAACAAATGTCAGCATTGTGAATCACTGTCAGTGACATCACATAGATCAAACCGTGTCAGTGACGTCACAATAGGTCAGCGGCGTGACTAAAGTGTCATTGACGTCACAGAGACCATCAGGGACGTGACTAAAGTGCGTAAGTGACATCACCGGGAACAACGTGTCAGAGGAGTTCACAAAGCAGTACCTCAGCAGTACTGCCAAGAAAGACGCGTTAGCAGTCTCGACAACGCGGTCACAAAGGAGCGCCGGTAGCCTCCAGACACCAGAGCCTCGGTGGCATCATTACAAATAACACTGTCGGCTAATAAACGGTGACACGGGGCCGCAGCAGCGCCATGACGCACCTTGACTGCGAAGTTGCACTTGCCGCTGCGCACGGCCTCCTCGTCCGTCTGCCACTGGTGCGGCCGGCTCGACTCGGGCACGTAGACATCTTTCTTGCGTCGGAAGCTCTGCCGCAGCTTGTTCATTGCTGTGCGTCCTGTGCCAGGGAGACAGAGAGAGGAAATTAAAGGGAGGCCTGTTAAACGGAGCGCCGCCACTGCACTGTTACACTGAAGCTGTCACTTAGTAGCATGCTGGTTAAAACGGCACGCTGCTGGACAACTCAAGAAAACACTCGTGTTTTTGTGGCTCGTAAAAACCTCAGGAACTCAAGCCATTGTAATACTTGGGAAAGCGGGAAAATTACATCAAGACTGATAATTATCAGCGCAGAAGGGGAAAAATATGTATCACACTGATTTAAATTGTAAAACTGCCTAAACAAAAGTAAAATCATAAAACGTTATGTGATCAGCAATACAAGCACATGAAGGCGCGGAAGGCTTCCGTGCCGCGTCGACAGCGGTTACGTTTTTAGGTGCAGTATTATTTTCAGCGTCCAGCATTGTTCAAAGATGCAGCGCTGCCCTATTTCCAATTCATCAGAGAGACAGGGGTGGCAGCAATTATTTACCATCCCGAAAACGGAACGGAGATAGCCAGACAAACTAAATACACGAACCACTAAATATCATCCGGCTCCGTAAGAGCTCAGCCCGTCAGATATTCAAAAACGGTTCGCACAACTGTAGCCTAATTTCTTTGCATTTACTACGACTGAAATCTCATTTTAATAGAGGGGTAACGTTTTTGTATGCAATTGCAAGGGGCGACACGTTACTTCTTACAACGGCAACAAAAACGCGGATGTGTGGCGAAAGCATTTTGATCTTAATGCCATAACCAAAACAGCAACTGAAACAGGGTCAGTCAAAAGCACAGGTGTTACAATCTGTTTCTAACGACGGTGCTTATAATTATGCATGAACTGTTAAAGAGTGCCCCTGTGAGCCAAATTTTTAAATGTTGCTAGTATACACAGAAAATCACACCACATTTTATCACTACCACTTTTCTTTGGACTTGAAAATAAGGTTCACACAAAAATAAGGTTCACAGCAGTTCAGATGGGACCCCAGTACTCAGAGCATTGCTGGCAAATCCACAACGCACTGGGCAGAACTCAATACAAACCTGTATTCTGACTGCGAGTATATACTGCAGGCAACGTGGTACAACAACAAACACATGCGATTTTATAATTTAAACAACTTCACTCATTAAAAAGGCAAAGACAAACTACTCATGAACCAGCAGCGGCCAACAGAAAAACCACGTAATTAAACCCTCAGAGGAAGATGACATTGTGCCCAGCAGCTCAGAAGGGCTGGTCTCAGAACAGAATCGCCATTACTCAATCAGAACGTACTGCAAGTTCTTCAACAATGTCACCACGGCAAACGGACTCCAAATGCTCTCCCCTGGGTCAAATGGGTTGAGAAGGGCAGTGTGATCAAAAGCTTGTTAGTCAAAAGGCTGCAACCAACAGAACTCCACATCTGCTCACAGCTGGACTGGAGCAGAGTTGTCGTCCCCCGTCCCCCCCCCACAACAAGAGATTTTACAGCTGGTTAACAACAAAGGTGCCTTATGTCAATATAACCCTTATACTACCAGCACACACTGTTCTTAGGACAACAGATTTCCAAAAGGAACCCAGTGGCACAGACGCCTCACACAACCTCTTACACAGACAAAACCGTCAGCGGCATCCATGCACGACTTCCCCTCAATTCTCTGAGCAGCTGTGAAACACTACATGCGGTATGATGTAGGACTGGTGGGCGCTGCACCGCACACATCCCCTGGTCTGGTAGGCATTTCAACATCCTACTCAAAATCAAACACACAGATATATAACACATTATAAAACAACACATTAATAAATGATTATCCAACGCATTCAGACTCTGTGTAACAGAGTCCATCTTAGGAAGTCATTATAATTACAGCGGTGTAGCATTACAATCTCCCAGCATCCCAACATTTAGGGGCGTCCAGTGGTTTAGGCTAGCAATCACTGAGCTGGTTATAGTACCCAGTGAAACAGCGCGCACACAGGGTGCAGTGGACTACAGGCAGCATTTGGGCTGGTGTCACAATACACAGAAAACGTGGGATAAGGGCCTTTTTAAACATGTACCAGGTGGGAAAACAGAAGTAGGGGAAACAGGTCTGAGGCAGGTGGGGTGAAGAGAGTTCAGAGAGACGGTCTGTCAAAATGCACAGGCATCACACAGGTACGCTGTAAACACCCTCACTGGTGCTGCCCCCCAGGGCAGAGGAACTCACCAGGACATGGCTAGGTGGGGATGAAGGAACAGAACATGAGAACAATGGTCACTGGTAGTGCCCCACCCTGCAGCGCCCCCCCGCACTCCTTTATTTAGGTCATATCGTGTTTCTGCATACTACAGGCTGTAGTATCACCGCACAGCTGTGACAGATAAGAGGAGAAAAGAGTAACCCCCCCTCCATGGATACTCCCCCTCAAAGGGACACGTTTTCACTCCTCTTATCTTCTCTTTTCTGTGCCTCCTCCACGATCACGGGGCCGCAGTCATGAAAAGGGGAGGGGGTGACTCAGGTCCATGTGGGGGATAGAAACATGTACAGAGTACACATTTTGAAAGGGGGGGGATTGAAAGGGTAACTGCTTTCAGTGACCCTGCTGGAAACATAAAGTAGGCTGGGTCTGAGAGCTCAGGTTATTGTCAGGACACATGATACGCCCCTGTGGTCACAGCTGCCTACAGGGTGTTTCGCCCCCTCGTTTTCTAGGAAGCCATTAACAGACCAACCACTTAATGCTGACCCTCGCAGAAACGGGCCCGAGAAAGCTGTCCACAGTCCTGGCGATAACGCTGCACGTACGTGCGCTCAAACCAAGACGCAGCGACGTGCTTCCTGCAACACATCTCATAGGACAACCTGCAGCGACGACTCCAGGAGCAAGCTCTGTCCAGAGAGCGCCGAAGAGTGGTGGAAGGAGGGAGTCTGTGTATCAGACCCAATCAAAGATGGCGCGGGATGAAGAGACCTCCAGACCCTAACTGTCAAACTCACGCACTTCCCAGGACGTCCCACCTGGACTGATGTACATCGCTCAGCGCAGAACGCAGCCCTCGCCACACCCTGCTTGGCACGCGACCCTCTCCGCGCCACGCTAGACACACGCTTTCCCGCGTTTCCCAGTTCTCGACGTCCACTTAGCCAGTCAAGGGCTGTTACCGTGGTAATGAAATCCCCAATGATTAACGCTGCATTTACATACACCTGCAGTGAAATACAGAGGGAGAGAAGACGGAAAACAAAAAGGAGCACACAGGCTCATTCCCCTCAGAGAGGGGAATGAGGGCTTACACACAGCAGGTGTAAGGACCACAAATGGCCATCTGACTAGTGCCCGCATAAAAACCGCTGCTCTCTTTTCAGCCGTACTACAGCCCATCTGCAGAATTAAAACGTAATCCACTCTATTAAACAAACGGTCAAGTGGAGACAGCGCGGTGGTGTTACTCAGCAGAACTGGCCAGAGATAACGGTGGTCTGTTTATCTTTCTCAAGAGAGAGAGAGAGAGAGAGAGAGAGAGAGAGAGAGAGAGAGAGAGAGAGCTGTGACTAACCAACGACGAGGTATTGCTGGCGGTCAGCTTTTTAGCCTGTGCCAAGTCACATTAAAACCGCAAGCACCACTGGTGGAAAAAGGGAGCCCCTGTGCAGGAGCAGCCAGTCACTTTTACACGGTGTCGCTCAGGAAGCGCTCCCAGTCACTTCCTCACAAACACGCGGTCATCAGAGGAGCAAAGTGGCCAGAAGAAACAGCAGTGACCAAGTAGGGCTGCCAGAAAAGGTGCCTCTGGTGGTGGTGTTGGTGAGTGGGGGGGAAGCAGGCAGTGCCCACTGAGCAAGAACAGCCAGCACAACAAAGCCCTCATGGTGGAGTGTTCATTCATACAACAACTGTCACATTTACAACCCCCGGATATATTTGGTGCCCTAGGCAAGATTTTAGCTGGCGCCCCCTGTGGATGGATGGCACCCCCAGCATTTGCCTATACGAGCTATGCACAGGGCCGACACTTCTTTCACTAGCTACAGAACATCTAACCCCATTTAGTACTGTATATAACAGCATGGGAGGGTGTATTTAACAACTATCTCAGACTGAGACGTTCTTATTGGTTGTTTCCAAGAAAGATTTATTCAGGAAACCTGACTAACTATCTGCAAATCTACACAATAAAGTGCATTTGATGGTTTGCCTGAAATAATAAACAACCTATATATTTTTAATGATATGACCATACAGTTATGGCATCTTTGAAATCAAAGCCACGCAAATCCAAGCAAGTCTGACACAATACAATAAAGCATTCACAGCACCAATTTTAATTGATTATATCCTACGAAAATAAATTCTAGTTGCACTTTAGCTTTTTCCTTTCACCAATTTAAAATTGCACAAGAACATTGGAAAACTAATAAAACAAGTCAATATTTTTACTATCTTGAAGCTCAGGCAAAGTTTTTTTTAAAGCTAGATAATTTAAGTCAGCCATGATACCAACAGCAAACATCACACGATCAGGACTTTAAAGAGTCATACGACTGAGACTCGTACAAAACATATGGCACCAAAACAATGTGGCACAGTAAACATGAGTACAACTGACACTGACCCTCCCACTAGTAAAAGGCCTCACCACAGCTCCTCCCACTGGCCCTCCCACTAGTAAAATGAGACACCGCAGCTCCTCCCACTAGCCCCTCCCACCAGTAAAATGAGATACCGCAGCACCTCCCACTAGCCCCTCCCACCAGTAAAATGAGACACTGCAGCACCTCCCACTAGCCCCTCCCACTAGTAAAATGAGACACCGCAGCTCCTCCCACTGGCCCTCCCACTAATAAAAGGCACCACCACACCTCCTCCCACTGGTCCTTTCCCTAGTAAAAGGTGCCACCACAGCTGCAGCTCCTCCCACTGGTCTTCCCACTAGTAAAAGGAGATACCACAGTTCCTCCCACTGTCACTCCCACTAGAAAAAAAAAAAAAAAAAAAAAGTGACACCATGGCTCTGGGCCAAATGTCAGGGCTGCGGCTCTACCGTTTTCAAGGCTGGACTCTGGTTACGTGAGTTCAGGTACATAAACCAGCTGTTGCCACCTATTAACCACATACGGATTAGTGCCATTAATGTCGGTGTGCAGAACTGGGCGTCAGCTAGATAAGAGCGTCTGCTCAAGCAATAAACGGTCAGTGAAGAGGCTGTGTGGAAGTGATGGAAAGGGCTTTAGGAATGAAAAAATACCAAATATTGACACATCCCAGACACAAAGAAAGGCTTTACAAAGACTCAAGGCAGTGGGAAAGCGTAGCACCCCCCCCCCCCACCCCACCCCACTTCCACATCTCCCCATAAGGACTTGGTCTTTCATCTTTCTCCCACACGTCTTTGAAAATGTACATTAGCTCTGCCGTGACCTGCTTTCAGGAGACACACACATTTTAAGCATCCAAATGTTTGAGAACTTCCATGTACTGCTTCATTTCCATGTAATTAACATTCAATACTGCAAACGAGTAATGACAGGATGGGTGAGTGTGTTCACATGGCAAATAAATTACTTCTTGGCTCAAACGGTTTTACGAGGCTTGAACAAGTTTCAACCTCTGACCCCATCCCGGTTGGAGGTGGGCCTAACTGCACTAAAAAGTGCCCCAGACATTAAATATAAAATCTGAAATTTAACAAAGCCTCAACACACATAAAATGGCGATTTATTGTAAGTGTCAATCCAACCCCTACACAACCCTGTCCCTGCTTATAAAAATAAACAGACACACGAGATGCTGTTAACTTTTGAAGTTACTGGCCAGGCAAGGATATAGGTTCGACTTCTACACTAGTAGGGACAAAATCAGCCCCTAACCCCCCCTAAACTCACACAAGGGACAATTCAATACTCCCACAATATTGTCAGGGACACGTCCCCACTATGCATATCAAAATCTACGTCCTTATTGTCAGGACAGATACAATAAATATTTTAATAAATAATATTTTTTGGAAAGAGGGTGGCAGATCTCATCAGGAGTGGCGTAACTAGAACAGGCGCGCAGCAGTTTTGGCACAGGAAAGACTGGGCTGCCAAATCACAGCACAGCACAGCACAGGTCTTCGGTGTCCAAAGAGTGGGACTATGCTTTGCTCTCCTGCCCAGCTTCAGGCCAGGCTTTCAGGCCAGCTTCAGCCTTGAGAGCAGGACTAGCGCCCGCTCTCGGTTAAGAACAAGCTCGCCGGGAGGCCCTGTGGTCCCGATATAGGCTCATTTGTCACACTGAGGAGCCCAGTCATGCAGAAGGGCCAGAAGGCTGTGCTCAGATAGCAGCCAGGCCTCGTTTATTAAACCCCTCAGCCGCTCCTTTCATCCTAAGTGACTTACAGCTCACCATATTAATACAGCTGCCTGTCTTACGGAACCAATTTATGGCCAGGTTCCAGCTCAGCAACACTATAACTGTCCACAACCTCGAAAAGTGAACGAGCAGCTTTCACGTAACAAGCCTGCACATTTCCTGCTAACCCGAGGTTACAGCTTCCACCACAACATTGTGGGAGTGAGAAATAATGACTAAAAAGTTAGTGTGAATGCTGGTATAACCTTAGGTCTACATTCTTGTTGTTCAAACCTAACTGAGCAATGCTGTTTAAATGTAACAGCTGTCCAAGTGTATTCCTGCAATGAGATAAGGAAGGACGGCAGTGTGAATGGAGGACCCTGGGAAGAGAAGCAGCTCACTGGTTTCGGTGAGAGAAGGTGGAACCGCTGAAGTAGAACAAGAATGGGCAGTTGTTATAATGTGCTTTAATAGAAAATTTCTGCATCTGCTTGAAACAAACATATATCGGACAAAGGGAAAATGAGTCAGCCCCCCCCCCCCACAGATAAGCAGAAACAACAGAGCAATTTAGAACAATCTCCAGACAAGCACGTTTGTGAGAGCGAATAAAAAACCAGTTCCAATCCCACTTCTAGGAGACAGTTCTAGGGAGTATTTCTCCTTGCACATTGTAATAAACCAGAAAAGCGACTGGTTCTGTAAGTGTGGTCTGCATTGTTTGTGCTAATTATGAGTATTTATCTTATGAATGCTACATTTTACATTCCACAACGCCAGCATAAGACCGGCAAAGCTACCTTCAGACCAGGGGCTGGTGCTGGGCGCTCAGCGCAATCCAGCCCTCGATGCTGCGCCTGGACGCGCTTCACATCACTCTGGCGGATGCTCACCATCACCATCAAACTTTCATCACAGATCCACCGCTCCCGCTTGACACAGCTCTCATATTCAGCAGCCGGAAAGCCTAACATCAGAGAACATTTCTCTGGAACCAATTTATTTCCCCCGTCGCAGAAACGTGTGCCCGACTGCGAGGCCACAGGCAGCTCTCGCTTGCGAAAAAAAAAGAAAAAAAAAAAAACGTCCCGGAGATTTAATAACCCACACAGCTTAGGTGCACTGTGACTACATTTTATCCAAATTAGCCACTTCGCTGACTAATCGGAGACGTGGTTAAAATGAAATTGGCGAGGGTTTAAAAAAAAAAAAAAAAAAAAAAAAAGGCAGTAGACTCATCAGCAGGACCAACCAAATCTGATTACAGATCAGTGGAAACTAGGCCTGCTGGTATCAGTGGTCAGAAAACGTTTCGGTAATAAAGATTACAAGGCTTGTTAGAAACTGCCAAACGAACAGCACAAAACTCTGAAGTGTTCTCAGAGTGTCTCATTAAAACCGAATCCACCTGAATCCACCTGCAGTGTGTCTGACAGGGGTCCGTGTGGAAAAGGCGCAAACACAGCGCTTTCGTTTTTGTCCAAGTTCCTCTCCACGAGCTCCCCTGCTCGGCTACGTCCACCCTCACGAAGCAGCTAACAAGAAGCAAAGAAGCCATAACAGGGGACAGCGCGCCAGGCCCTGCGGTTACCATGACGCTCTAATCACACTTTCCCTCTTTTAGAGAGTGGAAAAACACATTAGGCACGCTGAGGGGCTCATGTGTAGCACAAGAGCACAAGTGCAGGCCCTAATCACTTAGTCTAATGCATTAATCCCACAGCCCACTGTTACACATTTACCAGGGCCCCTCCCAACATGAGCAATACATCAGCCATTAACCAGGCCGCGTCAGGCACCTCGGACCCTGGCCTCGTCTTGCCGAGTCAGGGCAGAACTCGGAGACCCGCTCGCTGACAAACGAACCCAACGCCCTGCCACTGGCATGACCCTACAAAGGCCCCGCCCACTCCATCCACACGCGCAGCCTCACAGCTGAGGGAGCGAGCACGGAGCACGAGGAGATGGTGTTGGGTGGAGTGCAACGGATCTGTGACATGGCAATGTGGGAGGGGCCTTTGTCCAACATCAGGTGGGACACCTGGCTCCTGTGGTCACATGGCCGGATGTACCTTGAGATGTGAGTCCCAATACAGCTGGTAACTGAGTGTTCTTCCTGGGCTGGTACCACTCAGGTTTGGACCAGAGCTAATCTTAAAGTCCTGTGTCTTTATACAGACACTTCAAACAAACGGGCCACCGTTTTCTTAGCCTGATATAACAAACTAATTACAAAGGACCGAACAATGACCAATTCTGCTCCTCCTAAGGGAAATAGGAGGCTGCTGTACCACTGCGTTTCCTGTTCAGTGCTTGGACTTTGGGAGGGGGGGGGTATTTATAAGAGGCATCTGAGTGGTTTTAGAACAGTAATGCTTCTGACTTCAGTACCAGAACAAGGGCTCACAATCCAGGCTAATTGGCTGCACACATCAATACTAATCAAGGTCCACGGTGTTTTTCTGTGAAAATACACCACATGGAGTTTGAAAGACTAGAAGCTGGGCAGGTTGCTGTTTATGCTGACTTTTCAAGAGATCCCTATCTCGTGAGCAGATTATATAAGAGGGAAATAAGCAGACAGTAAATTGAGCTGTTTGACTTGTATAATATGCACCAGTATACCTGCATGTCTTTTTTTTTTTTTTTTTTTGAGTGTGCAGGCATGTTCACGCTCCACCAGAATGCCAGTGAACCTGCATTTGCGTCCATTACTGCCTGCCTGTAAAACCCGCAGGGAGCGTTTGTGTGTGGCTCCACCTGAGCGAATGTCCGTATGGGGATGAGATTGGCGGTATGGCCAAAAATATCACAATATTTTTCCTCTGAATCAGTCAAGACATCACAATATTTATCACGATATAGAATTTCACACGAATGTTTTGGTTTTGTAAGAGCATCTTACAGTTACAGAGTGAATAATTAAATGTTCATTATAGCTTAAAATAATTTAATATTCAATATAAAACTACATACATTCATAAACACAAAAAACTAAATGGTTTCCCCATACAAAAATAATTCTACTCAATAAATTAAATTACCATGGCAAGAGTCAAAATACATTTATAATAGTGCAAATAAGATAACACAAATTCCAAATTTCTAGCAGCAATAAATATCTCGCATATTGGTTTTGTTTGTGTCCAGTTTGACGTGTGATGTCCAAACCACTTCCAAATTTTGTGTTCCCTCTTTTTAGCATTAACCCGTCAGCTGTTGTTTCTCGTAGATGGTTATGTGAATGTTTACAACGTAACTCCAAGTAACTTCATATGGAGGGTCAACATTCCAATGTGATTGGCTGTCGTACTGAGATTAGGATAAACACCAACACGCTGCGTGATAGGCCACAAGCATTACTGGTTTCAATTTAAGGAAAAACATTTTAATGGACTTTATACACAGAGTTAATTATTGTCATTGTAAAAAATACATCTCAATTATCGTTGTCTTTTTGTTACCCAACACTAGATTGGGGTAGCTGTGAAGACAGAGGGGAAGCAGAGCAGAGCTTCCTGTTCAAGGAACAGAGCTTCCTGTTCAAGGAACAGACCACGATTCTTAAGTCCCCACTGTCATAACGAGGCACACGCAAAAAATATCTATGGAGGCACCCACTGTACATTTTGTGCAAATTCATTCTTTGGGAAAGGGAGAAGAAAAAAATAAAATCATAGCCTACTTCTAAAGCAGTGACTAATCACATTAAAAAAGCCAACTCATTACACAGAACAGGTGTTAAATTTGTCATCTCCCCAACAAGTGCTCCAGCTATAACCATCAACTACAGGTCATGCAGTACTGCCATCACTGAGCCATTTTTAGAAGGAAATTATTGTTGACAAATACTTAATGGTAAATAAAGACTTACAACGCTTTAAAAAGTGAACCTTTCACACTCAGAGAGTACACACAGGTGTCTGCATTACTCTCCCAGGTGTTGTGGCTACCTGTGCTATTTGGCTTCTCATCATAAATTAATACAAAATTTCACACCCGCTATACTGGGTTTCTCAGTAAAGGGAAGAAAGCAGACGGCTCTGTGAAATCCAGGTTATGAAATGTTTCATATGTAACAGAGAGCACTGTGAAATCCACATGCAGGGTGAGACTGCGTGTAGTGGAAATGATGCATTAAAGAAAAAGAACCGTCCAGAGTTTACGGTACTGAAACACCATGACGGGAAAACATTGTGGTGCGTGTGGCATTACAGACAATCCTATATCATCATATTTACATGTTATAATTACATGCTTCTGCAAACCCTGATCACACCACGCAAGCACACAGATTAAGGGCTCATGTATTGGAAACATGGAAAGGGCTGCTTGTCATTAGAACGGTGAACATGGCCCATGTTGGGTAACACAGCAACTGTGCAGGTTTTAAAACCGAACACTTGGCCTCTAGATCTTCAAATCAAGCACTGCTCCCTCCAGATCTTCATACACAACCCAAGCACTGCTCCCTCCAGATCTTCATACACACACCGAGTGCTTGCATTCCGCCTCCCCCTCCCCAAAGAGGAGGCATTCACCTACTTCTCAGGCTCCCAGGACAGGTACACAGATCCACTGGCTTCCAATGCAAGACTCTACTACAGAACATGTCATTATATCGCAGCCAGCTCACAACAGAAGTATGCACAAGTGTCGCACCCAGACAAGCAGACCCATGTCCACACTTCCACACTACCTCATTCTACAGCCTTCTGATGAGCTGGCCAAATGTACTCTTCTGTATGCCTCTGCACAGCCCACACAAAACAGAGAGTGATATATGGCAACACATGATCTGCTTTTTAATGAGATGCTTCAATAATTCAATAACGCTGAGGCAACCAACAGCAACCAACTCTTTGAACATGGCAACCCATAAAAGAAGACAAACTAAGAACAGTGAACAACAGCATAAATGACATATCCCACAAACAAGGAGCCATGTGACTAAGAGGGAGTTGCTTATTAAGGTGTGTGAATCCCGTCTCTCCTTTCAGGTGCACTGCCAACTTGATTCTCAGCATTGCATCTTATCCAACCAGTCTGGCTGCTCGGGCCAGCAAAGTTCTCACACCCATAAGAGAGCAGCTTGCAGTTGAGCAAGTTCATGTCTTGGAAACTGAGACACATCAAACAAGGGGGGGGGGGGGCAATAAAATCGACATCCCCCTGGGGATTTCCGTCTATGGCTACACGGACAGTATAACACAAACGACGCACATAGCCTTCAACTACACGAGCAACCTGGACCCCGACACTGACCAAGGTGTTGGTCGAGATGAGCCATTGAGTTGGGGTAGGTTAAGGGAAGATCTACGAAAAAGAGAAAAAAAAAAATCCCATGAAAAAAATCAAAATGAAAAGTACTGTTATACGGTATCAAATACTTACATCAATTATCATGAGATAAAACATTTTGTCAATTTCTGAGGAAAAAAGAACAACCACTTATTCAGCAAAAACACATCTCAAATAACTAGGCCTAGATATGGACCAAAACAGGTGTGATCAGGCCCAGTACAGTGATCCAGCTCAGACCAAACATTCTGTAGAAGGGGCCAACAGGTTGGAGCACCACTTGTGCTTCTGGTCCAGTACATGTCTACCTGAGGAAGTATGGGTCCACCTATGCCAACACCCCACCTACACCAACAAGACACACAGAAAGCATGTTGCCAATAAACCATTACCCTGACTTGAGGACAGCATGTGTGCGCGAGCGTGTGTGTGTGTATGTATGTGTGTGTGTGTGTGTGTGTGTGTGTGTGTGTGTGTGTGTGTGTGCGTGCGTGCACGTATACTAATGCATGTCTGGACATACACACTTGGACACTAACTCGCACCGACTCACAACCGTGCATCAACATGGCGACGCAAGCCTTGTCAAAACTGGCTTTGCCTTTCCATTCCCTCAGCCGTGAAGCAACTCCAGCCATGCCTCACATGGTGCCCTGCCATCCACTGAAGAGTGGGGGTGGGGACTGATACTGGGGGCACGGCAACTAGAGCAACCCAGCGCACAGGCTCTCCGGAGCGCCCACTCTGCTGTTACCCAACACAGTGTGCCAATCGGACCAGACCCAACTGTACCCTGCTCAGCTCGAGTCCACCAAGGAAAGGCTTCAATACAAATCACAAATGTACATTACACTTTGTCCTAAACCTCTGAAAATGATTAAGAATCGTTACAACTTTTGAACAGTCTTTTAGCGTAACAATTCTCTGACTTTGACGTGCACCAGACGATCCATCCAAACGACTGTGACTCATGTTTGCGGTTCGTGCAGCGAGACTTCTACAAACACTCACACAAAAGCACGCACAGCATGTCACGGCATCTCCTCATCTCACAGAAATACACGCAAACACATTAAGTCATAGAAAGCGAATAATTTAGGGCAAGGTTTGCAGAATCACTAAAGTGCAACACAAACAACCTTATGCAGACATCCAACCACTCACAGTAACATGCACAAAACACCTCTTTCATATCGATACACACATATCTCAAAACGATTCACACACACAAGTGTGGATGAGGTAATGGAGGAAAACCCGCAAGAAACACAGAAGCAGAAGAGCATCTTGGAGACTGCACAATCGTGGACTTTCACAAAAAGCACCTGCAGCAACCACTTCCATTTCGAGCAAAGCCGCCCCTCACACAATGTCACCATACTATGATGTCAGAGGGGCCCCTGGTGACCCAGAGAAAAAAGATAGAGACACCTGAGAACACCCTAATCAAAGCCGGCTTTTCACCAATGTTTGGGTGGGTGGCTCCATTACACAGAGAGACATTCCTAATGCTCCACACAATAAGAGCTGAGGGCAACACAGAAACACCCAAGACCTTCTCCTCCACCCTTCTGCACCATGCACCATCCACTCACACACGAGAACAATTTCTAGAATGTTACTGTTGACGTGTGCAAACGAAGAGAACATGACTTGAAACCTAGAACCTGGACACTATGAAGCTCACACTGCATTCTGCGATTAGTTCAGCAAGACGTTCGTTAGACCATACGTACACTTGACCTCAAACGTTGTTTGTACAGAGCGAAATTTATCGCAGACATGGAAACATTTCATAACGTGAATTTCTTAAACCAGGTTACTCCACTTACTTCCTATACTGGCACTGTAAAGAGAAGATGCGGTTTCAGAAATTTCATTGCCGTGAGTGTGCTGGGGGAGGGTGGGGGGGC
>JABJVR010048310.1:0-24852 GCA_025773905.1 Chitala chitala
CACACACACACACACACACACACACACACACACACACACACACACACACACACACACACACACACACACACGGCTGGTCGATCAACAAAATATTGTGACAGCTGTGGAGTCCCAGTTTGTGATTTTAAGATTAGAGTTCTGATCCGGGTATTTACTGGATGTGTCTGCGAACAATTTTCATCAGCCCTCCTAATGCATCCTGAAAACAAGTTAGATTGCTATGGAATTGGTAAAATGCAATATTTACTTCAGCACAGGACACGGTTAGGAGAATAGCTAGTTAGCTAGCTGTGGATGCTTAGTACATGGCCAATGTCAAGGAGGATGAATGTGTCTGCTGAAACAACACCCCCCCCCCCATTTATGACCCCTCACAATCACACAGAAGGTTAATCTCTGCAGGATGCCAGCTGGCCTCCAGTTTCATCCAGTTCCATGCTAAGTCTCAAACCTATGCCTTGAGGAGGCCGCCAAATAATTTTTGTCTCAAAGTATGGCCGTGCTTTGTGTTGGACTTGTATAGAAAACACATAGTCATGTTTATGAATGTAAAGCAACTGTTTTTCTTGGTCAAACATGATAAAAAACGGATATTGACCCAAGACAGCTCCCACAACAGTCTTCAGCTGTTACATTTCAAATCCTTACACTGTCACACAGGCATTAGCCATGAGACACTGAGGAAGGCCGCACCTGAACACGGCTGAGCACCTGAATACGGCTGAGCCTTTATCTGTAACACAATATACAGATTTTTCAAACGAAAAAAAAAAATCTCTTCTCTAGACTATTTTCACATAAATCATTGTCCTCCATCTGTAGACAAACAAGAGTACGGAGGCTCCATTGTGCAGACATTTAAATGCTCATGTGGACATTTGTTTTTGAAACCTTACAGCAGCTACAGAACACATATCGGTGCAGTTAGACCAGTGTTTACACTGTTTAAAGCCCTGGATGATATATGACTTTTAGAAGGCCTGCCCTGCTATACAGCTGACTGTTCTGGAGGGGTGGGGGAGTTGCTAAGCTGGCAAAGCAACAAGCATTCATCAAAATGACTCTCACCACAGACTTACTGGCACAATCACTTCAAAGGGCACAAAATGCACTGCTGAAACCTGAATTATTAATCTGCCAAGGAGCCATGTTTAAGGCTGTGTATCACCACTGAGAGCTGACACTTAGAGCACTGCTTTAAAGGTGCACCCTGCCCTGTATGTGAGGTCAGGTGGATGGGATGATGATCTAGGCAGAAAGCATAACACAGGGAAAGGCAAGTCTGCCTGGGTGGGTAATATGCCTAATGACATACAAAAGCAGCTTTAAAAAATTATTTAAATGGAGACTGTTTGAGTTAAATGTCCTCTCAAGGCAAGTACAGGAAGTACAGTAGTCCGTCCTGAGAATGAAAGTGTCACGTTATAAATTTGTGTTCTTCACAACTGCTCTGAGATTCAGGAAGGGGTCTTTTCAAAACCCACAGGCTAACATGTTTTTAGCCTAACCAGTTAAGCTCCTTAACTGAATGACGGGCAAATGTATCCACATTTTCCACAATTACCTGCGAGAATCACCTTAGAGGAGTAAACAAGGTTATAAAAACAGGATATGTGAAATGTATGAATAATTTTTTTTACTTTTTAAAACGCTGGAATTATAGTTTATACAGTGAGCTTCTAGGAAAACACTTGGCAACGCTGGTGCGTGTGAAGAGTGAGTAATGTAATACCGCATTCCTTACCGCAGAGGGAGCTGTGGCACCTCTCTATAGCGACATCTGTCTCTATTTGCTCCATTTGGTGTCTTTATTTTTTGTTTTATGCAACATGTCATGTATTAAGCTGATACCATCTAATACCATGATAACAGGAAGTTTCATACACTGAAACTTAAAGGCATCTAATTGAAATCCTCAGTGGCACCCTGACTTAGTATCCACACACAGTGTGTCATAACATCATAAAATAAATGGTATAATAATAATAATAATCATTATTATTATTATTATATGTCAGTGTCTCCCTTGCCAACATGAAAGCTAACTGCAGTAGTAAGACGCTACTCGAACAGCCGAGTCAGTAAAAGGTCTGCTCACCTTCGAATCTGCAGGTCAAACCTGATGTGAGGGCCCACCTCTTCCAGGCGCTGAACGGAAAAGCGCAGGCCTAAGGAAAGCTGGATGGAGAGGGCATGGGGGGCGGGGTGAGAGAAAAAGAAACATCAAAGAACTGCTATGCTACATCTGTGAACCACCCTCCTCCAAGTATCACAGGCCTACTTATTAGACCCCATCTGGACCTTTTCACCCGCCCCCCACCTCAAAGTCTCTACCTTACTCCAGCGCTCACCTTCTACCCCTGTGCATGCTGTGTGGCTTGTGTTTGTAACAATATAGAAGGCAAGTGAAGCACCACTTAGCCGCTGTTATTAATGGGACTGAAACTGTCACGAGGGCCATAGTCTGTTGGCCTGGCGTCAGCCTGACCAACACAGAGCTGAAGCTATCACTTGTGCACTGCTTGTGTAACGGCGTATACTGCATGCTAGATAATGAGACCCAGAGGCGTGTAATAAGCAGCAGGTCAGTTATTGCGACAGAATCCACTCGGAGCCAGTCTACCGGAAACTCCGCACTACAAAGTGTCTTTAATACAAATTGGTGTGAGTAACAAGTGCTGTAAAACTTTTAAAGGAGAAGACCATCATGAAGCCTTCAGTTTGCGAGTTTATAAATCACCAACCCACCACACCAATCTAAAAATGTCTTTAGGAGAAAACATATGATGCAGTCTTATAAATGCCTTGGAGAATGCATATAACAAGGGGGACTGTGTCAAATTTTGTAGCCAAGGAAATTGTAGAGTTATGCAAAACATTGACCTCTTGGCAAATTCTTAAGAGGTTACTGCATTTAAATTTCCATTAAAATCCCCCCTCTTCTCCACATTCAACAAAACTGCACATTGTAATGTGTCTAAAATTACCTTGATGACACTGTCTGAATGGTGAAGGATTCCTCTGCAAACGCGACTGCCAGAATGGCCATTTAAAAGACAGAAATTATGGTCAGCGACTGCAACATTCTGCAGCTGCACAGTACAAGAAGTAACTCTGGAGGAAGAGGAGACTCTACCCCATGGTGCAGCCTTCCACCCACCTCCATCCCCTGCCAGAAAGAATGAACCCTGAACCTTGAAGGCGTACTCCCGCTCCTTTCTGGAACCATGCCTCCTCCCCACGCCACTCTACAGAGCCCAACGCAATGAGATGGGATTCCCACTCTATCTCTGGTGCAGCCAACTTCACATCCAGGAGAGATGAACACGTAATGTCTGCTCTGTCCCTCCGTGTGGGACACAGGGTTCAAAAACAGTAGAACTGGACCACTTAACATTTCCTTGAGGCTGGCCTTTCCCTTTCAAACATGCAGTGTTGGCGAGACGTTTCCTCCAAAGTGCTTTATGGCCCAGTCTCTCTCAAAGAAGGTAGCGTTTATGGAGTTCAGGGTGAAGCCATAATACCAGCCACTGTACTTAATAACTGACAAAGCACCGCAGCCTAAAAAGCAAACCCCTACTCTAAGTCAGCGTTCATTTCTGCCGCTAGTAAGAAAGTAGGGTTTGGCGCAGTTTTACCTACACGTATTGCGTTTAATCTAACCACCTCCAAATAAATGAGGAATGCATTTTGTGCTTATGGGTCCTTTGTGTGCTTTTGTAGCCCTCCAGAGTGCAGTAAAACACCAACAAAAGCGAAGCAGAGTAAGAAGGCCACTCATGGAGAAACAAAATGAATTTTCAAGAGACTATGTTTTCCCCAGAACAAGAACACATATTTTAGGGCTGACAGAACAATGGCTTTTTTCTTTGGAAAGCTTGAGAGGTTCTGATGGGCTTTATTGGAATCCTGTGCAACACACTGATTTGGCAAGACAATAATGGTTGAAGCCATAGGGCAAGGCTTTGGGCCTTGGGGCCCTGGGGGGTTGGCAGGGAGGGGGCAGGTTATGTTGAAGCTTAGTGGGATACACTGGGTGCATACCACGGAGTACACTGGGTGCATACCACGGAGTACACTGAGTGCATACTACGGAGTACACTGAGTGCATACCATGCCTCCGCTCAGTACACTGCTAATGCGTCACGTCTGAACTGAAGTCCTTCAGCAGTGACAAAGGATCACCGTGACCGACAGACAAGTCTGGAAGATGTTAGCATGTCAGATTTCCTTCCCCTAACACTGAATCCCTTTAAAAGCCCCTTAGTGACCCCCCAGTAAAACTCAACTTAATTAGTTTTAAGTGGAATCCAGTATATTGTGCTGTGGATCTGCTGTGGATGAAAGTAAGAGTCTGGCTCCAAAAATCTCATGTTATTCTTCTCCTGCATGCATGCGGTCATGGAATAGCATTTAACTTGGCACTCCCAAACTGCAATGCTGCATTTTTAACCATCCCGATGCAGCGTAGCTCCACACATTTTAGCACCTCTCAGGATCAGGTCTGTAAGGACTCCTCTTCCCAGACCCCACATATTATCCTGTTCTGTGAAAAGGCCCCTGTATATGCCTCCCGAATAAGTGCTGCTATTCTTGAGATGTTAAAGGGAAATGTTATACTTTTCAAAGTAAGAAAAAGGTTTACTTTGGAAGGAAAAATAAATTGGTAGACTATATATGTGGGTTATAGCCGATGCACAAATCATATGCGGAACAATAATGTTTTGCCAAATTACAGCGCCTGCTCTTATAAACACAGCTCTGCAAAAAAAAACCCACATCTCCATGTAGCAGAGCAGGACAGACCTTCCAACTGGCATTGACAAGAAAACCTTGGCTCTCATGAGCAAATCTCTTTAGCAGCTTATGTGTTCAGTTACAAAAGGATTACAATTCAATTATTTGGGTTTAATGACTGCTCGCAGCAAAAGTTGGAGGGCAAGGGCTTTTCACAGATATGGTTCGTCAAGGAAGGGTTAACAAAAAAAAAACCTGACCTGTGCTGCTGGGTTAAAGGTCACAGCAAGACAGTGGAACCATGGATCCGGTTGCAGTGTGCATCCCATACTGTTAGGTGCTAAGGGGATTAATACCCGTAGGGGAGGTAGCGAGGACTTGCATCTAGTTTTTGTAGCCATAGCCCAAATGTTATGTTAAAGGCACAAAGCTCAGTAAGCTGACCTGACTCAGTAAACTACCTGACCTTGCCCTTACTAAGCTGTTTTACCAGAACGCACAGGGAACCAGATGGACAAAATACAACACTAACGTTCTAAAAGAAAAGTTCTCTGCCCACAAACTATTTGTGTTCTGGTAGTCCATCCAGGGTAGCTTCAGTTTGGCCTAGACCTACTCCCTCTCATTGCTTCTTTGTTTAGATCCTCGTATTTTTGCAAGCAATCCACAGCAAATGAGAAGGTAGACAGATTTCCACACTCAGAACTTCTGTTTTGGAAGGAGTGCTATAGGAGGGACAAGTTAGCATTCAGATTCAGTTGCTGGGTTCAAAGCTCACGTCACACCACTTTCTCAGAATGTGTTGGTGCTCTACACTGTTTCTCTGTGAGTCTGGGAAACATCTGGAGCAGCCTAGCTGTTGTGTCACTTGGCTATTGATGCTTGCTTTTTACCACGGTGGTGTCGCAGTATGAGCCAGCCCGCCCCCTTGCTTAGGTAACCCGATAGTTTAATTGATTTTTCAGAACTAGGATGCATATGCAACTTTTGTCTGAACATGCAGATGATATTTCCATGTTTAAAAAAATATTTCATGCCTCTCACATCACAGGAGTGAAGGTCTGACCAATCCTGTAGCAGCTGTGGGATGATGTTTCTTGTCAGTGGGTCATTTGCTTGTCAAAGTTCAAGTTCCCACCATTTGCTATATGGTATTTCATGGCTTATCAAATAGTGTCTCATTTTCATATCCTAGACTGTCAACAGCTAATTTCCCCCATTCGTCCCTTCTCCTTTCACAACATTCTGGCAGAAACCAGAGGGCATTCAAAATGCCAAGGCAGTATCAATCTCAAGATGTGATGTGATGAAAAGCTTCCATAAATCCTACCCTGTCTAGGTTACAGACAATTTCCTGTTTGGACAGGAAGTAGCTGTTTATGCAGTGCATAAGTGAAATAGTTTTCCAGTACACATGGTGACTTTACACTGGGTTAAGGGTGAATCACAGAGTGAAGGTCCCATATCCCTTACATTGGCTTGAGCCACCATTGGGTTGCCGAGGTCACACACCACCATGCGGGTGTCATTCTCCATCCGGTACTCGCAGTTCAGCTTCTGCAGGGCCTGTGGAAGGAGGAGAAGAAAACACAGTCTGATAAATCATATGGTAGTGGGAACATCATACATCACTCGAGTCTTCTCTCCATTCATTATTCACTCCTTTTTTGTGACCAAACAATGGCTCTTATCACTTCCATTTAAGTCAACCAGCTGAGGTCTCAAGCCACCACTAATGTATATGTGTATGTGTAAATCACACTGGGCCAGCCTTTCAGTAAGGCATGTGTTGGTCACATAATTGCCTAATTATTCCACGTGAAATGTCAGTAAAACATAAAAACAAATCTGGTATTGATTTAGTGAGAGGAAACATTATAGTCCTATTAGTCACTAAATGCTCCATAAATATTTCAAGAAAAAGACAGGAGTACAACTGTGTATTTGAAGATTGTCTGTTGACCTAACATTAAAAAGAAAAACAAGAACAAACAGTCATTAAATACACAGACCCACACACACACACACACACACACACACACACACACACACACACACACACACGTGTTACATTTAACATGTACGGGACTGTTAAACGATATTAATTGTTTTAGTGCGTTAATATTCAGACAAGTGATGCTGTGTTGTCAATAATTGTTTTATGTATAAAAATTATTTCAGGTCAGTACGTTGAGATGTCTGTTATGACCATTTATTCTTTTTTTTTTCTTTTATTTGACTCTATAGTGTATACAGAAACCACAGAATAAGAAACCTGGAGGAAACTGTTCTCTCCAGTTAGCAGGGAGTAAGCGGTATGGGTTACATATTAAATTGGATTTTAACGTCAGATGATCAGGTAGATATTAGCTGGTGTGTTGATGTACTATAACAGAAACAGTGGATAACATAACTGGAAACAACGTCACAAGTCTTGGCAAGAATCCATTATCACTCTGCACTTTCAGCTTGGTGGAACATAGAACCACTAAGAACTTTTTGGCACCCAAAAAAGTTGGTTGTTGGACTAGCCTTAAATTAGTTCTTAAACAGGTTCCATATTAATGATTCTAACACATATATAATGTGGTTTATTAGATAGATGCAAGTAGACTGGCTTAGGTTAAATCAGTCCAAGTAATAATTTAAACAATTTGCTGGGTTGCTTTTAAGCAAGAAGCTTACATTAAATTTAACTTAAGTTGAATTAAAGCAAAACACCCACATTCAAATAAACTGAATTGCATTTACTCAAGAACTCCAACAAATACATTGGCTTTTAGTTTATTTTCTCATTTATCATGCTAAACAATTAAGTACGTTAATTGAAAAAATACTGTACTAGGAGTATTCATCAATTTTCCATAACACTTATCCTGTACAGGGCCACGTAGGAGCCTAGGACCAAATGGGGAGGACGCCCTTGGTGGGATTCCAACCCACTACAGGGCAGAATCACACTCTACAGACACTTGGGAAATGCCAATCAGTCTACAACACATCTTTGGACTGTGGAGGGAAACCAGTGCAAAGTCCCAAAGCATGCAGACAACATGCAAACTCTCCACACAAACACACACACACACACACACACACACACACACACACACACACACACACACAGAGGGGAGAGGTAGAATTTGAACCCACTAGTATGAAGAGAAAAGGCAGCAGTGCTAACCAATACACTTGTACCTTGCCACTTTTAAACATTGCAAAATACCTCATGTGCCACTGTACTCCAAAATTGTGTTTTCCATAATTTAGACTTCAGATTAAACAACGGCACCTACAAAAGTTCAGGTTCCTACCTAATAAAACGATGAAAAGATACCCAGGTAACTAGCTATTTTTAAATCACTACATCAAGATATTAAAATATATTCATATTATTTGAAATGTGATGGGCAATGCATTAATATCTTTGTTGAAACTTCAAATTTCTCATGCCTTCTGTTCACACAGACCAGTTTACACAGCCCAGTTCACAAAATAGACAGAAAACTCAACTGGACAACCGAACAACACTTAACCATAGCATGGATCATTTTTGTGGATCAGAGGTGATGGTTGTTTAAGTTGTCAAATTAACTGTATTTTAAATAACAAGAATGTATTGCTTTATTTGAACATTAGTCTGCCTTTCTTCTATGAATAATAGCAAAAAATATATATTTTTTGAGTGTAGGGAGCTGGTTTGTTAATGGGGAGCCTTATTCTTATATTTTACCTGTAGCATAACAATAACAATTTAAATGTATGCAAAAAAGCCACCATAATTCAGAAGTTGTACTGCAGTGAAAAGTTTGCATTGTCTGCATCAGCTCTGGAAGACATAAATAGTGGTCGACCATTGAAAATTACTCCCAGTGCTGCAATGGGTGATTGCACTGACTGTCCAAAATAAGGAAGTGACTTTGAAGAGCACTGAAAGCCTAAATATGTCATGACATTTTTGGGATTTATAAGGGTAACCAGCAGGGTAGGCTGTTATGCAGGATACTGAGTGTAATGTGTTTGCGTGTTGTGGGGGGTGGGCTGACACAGCAATTCTTTGACTCGTGTACCAGGCTGGAGTATGTTGGTTATGGGGTTGATTTCAAGGTCACCATATGTATTGGCTGTGTAAGGGATTTTCAACCTTAACTGTGGTGGACCACAAGTATAAAGAGGTTTTCCTTATTTTAAACCACTAGCACCTTGTATAATGGAAAAGGACAAACTAATTTATGAGTATTACGGTATTTGATGTCAGTTCTTCAGTAAGTTCTAACAAAGCTATTTCTGATATGGAAGTGAAAACCATCAGGTTATGTCCATTTGGGGGATTAATCACGAAGAAGTACCAAACTAGATCTGCAGGTTATACGTGTCAACAGTACTGTACGCACTTCACGTAGAAAGCAGGGATGATTGAAAAGTAAAATGTATTCATAATGTAGATTATGATGACAGTTAGAGAGCTGAGAGTGTTTGCACTTTCTGGTAAGGCGACAGGATGAGATAGGGTCACACCTCACGTCTGCGCTGAACGCCTATGTAGTCAGCCTCAGGCGGGATCACGACGTGTAGCTCTGCCTCATAAGCCCCCTCGCCCTGATTGGCCGCACTGATGGTCAGCGTCAGTGGGTTGTCATCGCCGATGATCAGCTGATCTCTGTCCCTGTGTCATGTGCACAGATCACAGACGCAGCTAAAGCTCCAGGCACACACACAAAGCCCTGGCCAGCCTCATTACCCGTGGGAAAACGCATAACCTCCCTGCTGTTACGCATGTTGCATTAGGAAACAGTTTGTCACGCTCTGCTTTAAAGTCACATGTTGTATGTACTATATTTTTTCATACATTTGTGCAGTGAAAACAGCTGAGCAAAGGGATATTTTTGCAATTTTCTGAGAAAAGCAGTAGATCTGAGCTAAGTTTTCTAGCAATCAAGCACACGCATGTGTTAATTAGCAGCAGCATTCTATATATCAGAAAATGATGTGCCTTTAGATTCATGCAACATGGTGTTTCACATCTCTTTGCTAAGATGCTGGTATAATTTCAAGCACATTCCCATATGTGACACACACATGTTTTTCCACCGGCCTGTGTTGAATGCCACTTTGAAATAGCCACATGAGGGACTCACATTGTGGCAGCGAGGCGCAAATCGGGGATGCACATGTTGTCTTCCCCGCAGTCCAGCAGGATGTTGGCCTGAGGAGATGACATGAAAGCCTTGCTCAGATCTGTCTATGTGACACTGGGATGAACAGCAAGGTCTTCCAAAACAAGTCAGAGACACCAAGGTGATGCCACGTCTGCTGGGTCACAGCCTGAACTGGAGCCATGTTTTTCCTCAGTTGACTGGATGACAACAGCAAATGCTTGGACCAATCCCCGACCCCGCCCCTGTCACGCTCCCAGAGCAGCTTGCCCTAGTCAATTTGCCTATCTGAAACCTCACCTGCTCATGAACAAAGGACCTGCCATAGTGGTCCAATATTGGCCTCAGTTCCAGCCCAGACAGTGTTGCCGATTCATCCAGGCTGTAGTTCAGCGCCACGCTGATTGGGGTGAGTTTGTCGCGAAACTCACTCTCCTCCTGAAAGGGAAAAAACCCTGATGAGGAGTTTTTTTCGTGTTCTGCTTGTTTTCTGTTACACAAAGGAAGGCTACAAGTTTATGACCACGCATTTGATGAATGTGGCTTTTAAACACGCTTGGACACGACTTGTCCAACCGTTAAGTTTTATTGTTCACTGGGACATGATGACAATATTATGATTTTGCACTTCCCCTGTTTTTCAGTTACTTGCAAGACTCTGCTTGGGAAAAGCCTTGCAGTGACTCCTTCCCATATCTAAAAGTGCACAGTCAGAACTGTTCTGTTAACAGTACTGCTAAGCAGCTGTTAGTCTATTTACTGTTTCAGTGTACATTTCCTAAATAACTGTTGTGAAAACATAATTAATGAGAAATTAGCTGTTTCCGTGAGATAAATGCTCCTGATACACTAATGAGAGATATTGTTAGCCCATTGAGAGTTTATTTATGTAATAGCCAATTTAGCCATTCTTGCAGAGCTCAGCTGCGGTAGTGTGGAGAGTACACACTTCTCCTTTGGCTGAGCTTACACATGTCCATCTCATGTTCCACACTGAATTTGCCTGAGCACCAGACTGCAAATGACCCAAAAGGCTCTTCCTTCATCTCCAGCCTTTAGAACCCTCACTCAGATGAACTCACTCTGAGGTAAATGGTGAAGGTCTGGCACGCTAGCCTCTTCCTCGCATCGACAACCATGGTCCCTCTGTACTGGTGCCGGTGTGTATCGAGGAACAACACCCTTTTGACGGCTCCTTTCTGCTTCAGCCAGTCCAGCTGCAGCTCTGCGTTCAGTGCTGAGGGACACGTATAATCACATGGTTATATGTTCTCACTGTTGCTGATGGCCTGCCAGGTCCAGTTCGGCTCTGAACCTGGAGAGCTCACAAGATTTAAATGAACTGGTTCTGAAGGAAACAATGCATTTGCACAATGTCTGCACAGAGAGCCATTACAAGGCCACAAAAGCAATTTTGTCTCTGAGATTTAAAATGCACATTTATCCTGCACCAACATCTGCTGTGGGTCTTCATTAATTATTCCTCCCACTACCACCTTCAGCCAATTTTTAAATTATATTACAAGGAGCCTCAGAGGAACCACAGCCCATCCTAACTGTCTGCACTCATTATACAGACAGCATTCATATACATATATACTTGATTCCTGCCTGGGAATTATGCATCTCTAGGGAACCACAGGTGATAGGAGAAGGTTTACCCACCTAGTGTATTGGGGATGCCAGTGCCTGAGAACTTGGCGCAGGCCCTCACTTTCAGACTGCAGGATGGTAGAGAAGAAGAGGAAGGCTTTTAAGGAATGGTTAACACAGCCACGTATCGTGGAGGACCACAAGTGGACACAAGCTGAGCACAGTGCAGCTGCACTCAAAGGCTAGCTTCATAATCCATACAAACCAGCCAGCAGGCTGGGGGTGAGGGGGTGAATGCTTCTACTATGGCAGAATGCAGTTCATTAAGCAATGCACAGCAGAGAAGGGCAACCATCTGGAGTGCTTTAATTTATTTGTCAGTGCGTTCATCTCATAATGAGCGATGGGCAAGAGATGCATGTAAGATGACGGTGCGCTGAAGCAAAAAATTTGAGCAAGACTTAATTTCTATATGTAGGAACACACCCTGGAAAACATCTGCTGAAAGACATCCTGCTTGCATGATAATCTGCACAGAGTAGCTCAGATCATCGTTGTACAAGGAGCAACACAACCTTCTTTTTAATAATCTGTCTGGCTCTTTTGTTTTCTTAATGGGCCATAGGACAGTCAGCATAATGCATGACCCCCTGGGGGGCCTAACCCCTGACTCAGGATGACTTGGAACAGGACATGGCTCTGGATGCAGTGCGGTGTGATTTATGTAGGGTTGGTCGCAGGGGCACTGGTGGGGGCGGGGAAGGCATGCACTGGGTGTTATGAACAGTGCGCTGAAGTCGAGCACAGCTGGTTCCTGGGTGGGGAGGGGGGGCAACTGTGTGACAGACAGAGCAAGGAATAGAAGATGAAAACCCAGGTAGGAGAAGTCAGCGCTCTCTCTGTCAGTCATTTACCATGACCACATTGCCCTTCCCATGTCTCTGCTCATTTACAGTTACCCTCAGTGCTGTTCACCGCTTTGCCGATCTGCAGAGGAAACCACAAAGGGAACAACCCATTTCACCGAAAGGCACGCAATATTATGGCATTAATTCAAAGCAGCCATCACGACAAGGCATATAATATCCTATTGTTAACAACTGTTAACAGTACGTGGTGGAGGATGGAGAAGGGGAACCCTGGACTAAATATTTAATGAAATAATTTAAAAGCGTCTCCATAATTGCCTGTTAATGAGTTCCAGGGCAGTTTTAGCTGCAATTAGAACTTGCTGTGCTGAAAGGACTTCCTGTCAGAAACAGAGCCACAGGACTGGACAAGGCAAAGTATTTCCGCTGGTGGGACTGAGCTGCCTTCTGGGTTCGCGGGTCTGACAAGTCCAGGGAGGGGTACCGCTCACTTATCGGCCAGAGTATCAGCACGCCACAGGAAGTGAACTCCTACATCGAGAAATCGCACAATTAATACACAGGAATTTAATAAGAGCCCTGTTTCTCTAATGCACATCTTGCTCACTCGTTGCACAAATCATTTCTGATTTGTCCAGTTAGTCTGATGAGTAACCCTAACGAGACTGAAATTAAGCTCCCATCATTTCTAAATGGGCACACAAATCAGATACTGATGTGATTTGTAAATGGTTTATTAACTTTAGGAAATGTGGAATTTCAGAGCTTGTTTTATTTAACTTATTGCACAAACCCTTACAGTCTTAACAATATACAGGCATGCTATATGCTGCATGTTTTAAAGCATCCAAGAAAGCTCAAAAGCACACACAAGGATGGTATCTTGTTCAGGCTGTGAAAAAAAACTGACACGTTAAATATGACATTAAATATGGTCTTTTTACTTTGCTGGTCTGAAATTCCCATCCAGCGTTATGAAGAAACCATGGACTACTGAGCAGAGCTTGAAAGAATACTTGTGGACTGTCTCTCACAAACTTTTATCTTATCCTGATATAAACGGGCAATCGCTAAAAAGGCAAGGAATCAGGCACTACAATACTGTAGAAATGGCAAAGGCTGTTTGGTAACACACTCAGGCTAACTAGTGCTGGTCCACAGTAATATCAGTGGAAAGGGAGGAAGGGGTGATGGCCATGATCTGGAGAGAAGACACATGCAGGTTAGCAAAAGAAGAGCCCTGTCTCTGTATGCCTAAGTGGGCGCATCATCTGAACTGTTTTGGGAAATATCCAGCACTACAGACGGTTAACTGCACATAAGTAGCGCATTGTTACAGCATGAAGCATGATGATGATGATGAGGGGATGAGAAGGAAGCTGCGAGATCATTAGGATCAGATTCTAAGACCCAGCGATGGGACTGTATCGTCCTTATTTTCATCTGTATCAAGATCTCTATTAAAAAACAAACGAAAGCCAAACACAGTAGCCCAAGATTAGAAATGCCATGATTACAGTAAAAATAGTCAAGGTCAAAGGTTTGCTTACACACGTAAGGCACATACTGTATGTGTCATGGTAGTCTTGGGGTTTCAATTATTTTTGAAACTGTTCTTTTTAAGTGACAGAATGATTAGAGTGCATATTTCTTTTTCACAAGCAAAACATTCCTGAATTTGGTTTCTTTTATACAGTTATTATACATCTTCTGAAAATAAGAAGAAAGCCGCAAGATCAAAAATACACATACAGCAACTTAGATTACCGGCATTAATGTTATTTAACTTGTTGGCGTCATGACTGACTACAGTTGGTGATGCCTTGAACAATGGTCTCTTTGTCAACATCGAGAAGAACACTCAAACTATCACCTTCTGCTTAAAGGAAATAGGGCTGAATATTCAGATGTTCTCTAAGAACTAACAGGAGACAGATTCTGCCATTAATGGGAAGGTGTTGTAACATATGTGTCACTATCCATAGTCAAGTGAGCTTTATGTAACCATGGGCTGAGAGGCTGCCTTGCAAGAAGGAAGCCCTTGGTCCAAAATCAACACCTTTGGGCTCAACTTGAGCTTGGTGTTCATCACGTGGACAAAGAAAGCTTTCTGGGAGAGAGTTTTGTGGTTAGATGAAACAGAAGTATGTTTGAAGGAGAAAAGGTGAGGCATTCCAGTAGGTACAGTGTTCCAACAGCACTGTACCTTCTGTCAAGCATGGTGGTGGCAGCATTACACTGGGGTGGTTTTACTGCCAGTGGAACTGGTGTCTGGCAGAAGGTATGCAGAATAATAAAGAAGAAAGATCATCTCAAATTTTTCAGCCCAACTTATTCCAACAGGACAATGACTCAAAACACATTTAAAATTGTCGTGATGGACAATTTTAATGACCTGACCTCAACTGTATCGAAACTATACAGACTGTATTGAAACATAAATATGTACCAGAAAACCAACAAATTTGGTTGAACTCTGCCAAACTCTATCAACAATATTATCTAAATTGTGATGATAGTCTGTGAGTTTCATCATATTCCAGAGTTTTGGGATTTTGCATGTGCCCTGTAGAATGTACATGTCCACTTTTTTTTATCAGGCTGACACAGCTACGCTTCTGTTTCAACCAGAATTGATTTTTTAAGGAAATATGCTGTTGTGTAACCATCTTTAGTTTTCTGGTATTAGGACCCCAGGAAAACTGATATTCTTGATGAATGTAAAGTCTCCTTATTACAGTGCTGTCTGTCACAAATGCCTAAAGGAAAATTAACTGAATTATAATCAATATGCTTACGGGAGGATTTCATTGTACAACATGCTTGAAGAAACAAAAATTTCACCGTGACTTGTTCAGTTTGAAAATCTTGTTGAATGTACAGATACGTCAAAAAAGATTTTAAATGCTTGAAAAAAAGCATATGAATTTTGGCTTCATGCCTACTGACTCCTGTTAAAACATTAATGTAAACTGCCTATTAACAACCCATAGCAACAGATTGGTTTTCCAAAATACCCTGTGAAACTCTGCTCGAATTGTACTGGAATATTTTAATAGTTTTCTCACAATGGCTATAAACTGTAAGGCCCAGTTGTCCTGTGATTTCACCACAGTAAATAGAGTGTGTCTCATTCAGACGGCAGTCTCCATGTGTTTTGCATAATTATCCCAAATATTTGCTCCAGGGCTAATTGGTGCTCTGACCTTAGTTAGGCTCTTCCTTTAGGACAGCGTATTCTGAGTGTATAATTAAAATATTCTTCTGGGACACACTTTTGGGGGGGACTATTAAAGGCATTTATTTCTGCCTTCTCCAAGGTCTAACCATAGTCTGGACATTTCACCTCCGGAGACACACTCAGCGTGTGCTCAGCACTAACAGTAATACCCCAAAATACCCCCAAAACAATTGGGTCCTTTAAACAACTGGGTCCTTTCATGGTCAAATGCGTCATCCCAACATATTGTATTTGAGGAGAGACTCACAGCTCCTATTTCAATGCAGAAGGAATTAACTTTGTATAAATAGCTTGAGTCTTTTAGGGTGGTTGCTTTTTTGTCCACTTCTTTTTCACAGAGTTCAGAATATGGTGCCACACCATGCTTTTCCACATTTCTTTAATATGACAAGGCTTGTTTTTGTGGATCTTTATGGTTATGCGATATTTGATAGTGTACTCAAAAACCATCTAACTCTGCTGCAGCTAATTCACAGAGGTTTTCTGGGTGCATGAATGCAAAACCATGGTGACCCAGCCAGACAGGCTAACGTCTAACTTAACCAAACTGTCCTGGGATGTTTACAGTCCCTGCTGCCTGGATAACATTCCTAAATAGTGAGAGAAGCTCTGTTTCAGTGCTTGAATGTGATCTGTAAGATGAACTCTTTAGGTGTAATCACAAACGGTCCTCACCTAACTAAGGAGGCTAAAGTCTCCACTGAACAAAAGCTGTACAAGGTGTTCAAGAAACCAAACAGAGGCTATGCTGAACATGATGCCTGAACACCAATGAAGTGCACGTGCCCTGTGCACACTCCCCTCCTGCGGGGGGCCTCCAAACAGCTCCAGACATTATCAGTGTCCTAGACACACTGGCACGAATAATACCTGTGCACACACGCAAAGCCCATATGTGCGCATGCATGCAGGGCAATCACATGCCTGTGTGCACACACGAACGCATACCAACACGTACACGCAAACACAAGTACACAGGCACACACACTCACATGCCCCAGATCCCATGGCTGTGCCAGCACAGATGGCTGAAAGCTGCACAGAGTACCCCGCCATGGTTGTGGCCCTTCCAGCTCTGCTGTCATGCGTGGCAGGGCAGCGGGGGGGCCCTCGGAGATAAATCAGCCAAACCTCCATATGGGGTAGGTTTCCCTAAACCTGTGGGGTTATTACCCACATTCCTGCCATTCATACGGGAGCAACTGGCCAAGTGCTACTAACTGAGGGTCTTCTGAACTACATATGGAGATCTTGGCCTTTTCCCAGACCGCTTGCTTTCTCCTGAAGGAATGTGAGCTGTCTGTACATTAACATTTTGACCAGAACAACCTTGATACAGCCTCATGTGTCCATCCAACAAGAAAACGTCTCTAGAAGCTCCACACATGTGCTGAATACATTGGACATTCTCCTGCCACCAGGGTCATCTGAACAATATGTGACTTGCTCAGCACAGTTTACATACCTTAGGTTTCATTTCAGAAGTAAAAGTAAAGGTGATATGAGGGTGGATTGACTAACCACACCGACTCATCAACTCACCAGGTCACCATAGTGTTCAAGTCGGCCAGCCAGCAGCTCTTGTCCTCAGGGTTGAGAATCCTGGGGGTCAGGAACATCTGGGCTTCCAAAGTTACCACAGGTCGAGCTCTGACAATAAAGCCAATTTTATTACAATAACCCATCTTTATAGATTATGGAATTTTCAAATGTACTACAAAGTACTCAATCACAGAGAGAACCCTCTTATTACCAACAAGGAGACATGTATGAGACAAGAGTGATTCAATTCCTAAAGTCCAGAAATGACATACCACTCTCTCTGAACAGCTGCTATCAAAGGAATAACATTACTCTGAATATTATGTAAATAATCGAAGAATTAAGAAAACAAACACAGAGCAAAAAGTAAATAAACATTAGCATGTACAACGTTACATGCTTCACCACATACGATATATACCACTAGTTTTAAGACTTTTATAATACTTAACCACTAAGAGAGACTGCTGCAATCTTTGTGCTGAAAAATAATTACTTTAGCTTTAGGGGACGTAAACATCTGACTGTCTTTATCCAATCTCTGTAGACCTGCTGCACTAAACTGGAAAACAGTCAGAACTACAGTTAGGGCACACGTTTGAATGAAGACCTTTATAAAATTACAATATAACAACATTATAAATCAATTTATTTTCCTATTTTAATGAACCACGTAGGAATGTGTGCCAGCAATTTATCTTTCATGGATGACATGGAGACCTTGTATACATCTTAAGTCAACAATAAAATAATGTGTGTTTTGTGCAAGTCAGAATTCTGAATGTTTTCCAGAACAACGAAAAGCGAGCGAGCCTGGAAGGCGGGGGCAAGGCAGCCAGCCTAACGAGAGGGGCGCGGGCGTTACCGAAAGGCATCGCTAAGTGACACAAACCACAGTCTACCGAGCAACGGACGCACAAGGGCCTCAGACGAGGGAACTCAGAGCAAGCAAGTCCTACCTGTAGACCACGGCTTTGCCCACACCGAACGCACCAACGATCAAATCTGTGGAAGAGAGAGAGAGGTGGGGGGGTGGTGGGGGAGAAGGAATGAGGGGATTGTGCATCAGCTTCAAAGAGAACCACAGCTGGGAATGGTTTCTTGGTCTCCATCAAACGCAGGGCGCCTCACATTTCTGTGATTCTGCACAGGCATGACTGGCACCATGGATGTGTTATAAATAATGCCACTTATTCCAAAGCTAAAGTTCAAAAAGAAAGAAGCAACACTTCCAAGTTGTGCATCTTTTTTTCTCAGTTTTTCTAGTTAGAAGGATATCAGCAGCAATTCCTGTGGTATTAGAGATGGGTGATTTTCTCAAGGCACCAGAAACTATAGGACTCCTTTAAATTAGAAAAAATACATCAGTGCCTAATAATTTCAATACTTTCTTTAACAAAAAACTGAGAAAGTTTTAACGAACAGCAAAGAAGGAAAAATATCATCTTAAAAGATTACTCCTGCATTGATTTATGCACGCTTAAAAATTAGCACTAAGGCACAGAACAAAAACAACTGTGTAAAAAAGGAAGCCATAATAACTAAACCAACAGAAAAATTATTTTACTTGGTGAGTGATCACATGCTGGTATCTCTTCTGCTAACAGAGCAAAACTGAACACTTCAGCATGTGGTTTGTTGACTTTGGCGATGGAGATTAAGTGAAAGTGACATCTGTTTCAGTCGTTAAAGTCGTCCCAACAAGTCACAAGTAAGATAAACTCATCAGACATCCCATTTAGGTTTTTTAGTTGTGTATTTATATTAATAAGCTTAAATTAAACATGGCGTCTTCAAATGTCCTGCTAACTCCATTCTTTTATTCAGGATTTATAATTGATCATAGACTTTTGGTCTGTTTCAGTATTTTGAGCCAATCGATGCCTCAGTGCTCACCTTGTTATGTCTGGCTATCCTGCAGGACTAGCAGGTAAGCTGAGGTATTCAGATCAGCAAAAAGAGCCTCTGGCATCCCAGAATGCTGTGGCTGCAGGCGCAGAACATTCCATTAAACAGCTCCAGAGCCCAACAGCTCTACTGGGAGAGGAATGTGGCATCGCTCGAAGAAACACGAAACCACTAGCCAGAGAACTGGGTTTCCTATCGGCCCCTGAATCTATGAGCTTCGGTTCCTGGCCACACGCCTGTCATAACTCTGTTCTACCCAGTTCAGTTCTCCTTGTGATAAAAAGCACACTTTGTAAAACAACAGACAAGAACGTGCGCAAAGTCCAGTGCTGCGCGTCACCGCGAGGCTAATTCGATTGGGGAGGCCTACATCTGGTTATTGCGTCTGTGGATCACTCAGGCTGGCAGGGATGATGTGCTATGGCGAGACGTTGAACATTAGGCATTCAGCTCAATCCCCTGGCGTATGGGCTATAACAAGGTCCCTGAAGCTAGAGTCAGACCTTTGCATTTTTCGTGGTTTTGAGGGCGGCTAGAGACATGGGAGAAGGCAGTATTCACATTGAATTGGCCCTTAAGAAATAGGCCTGCTAAACTAATCCACCGAAGGTGTATTCTGTGAGCAAATCCCTTTACCACGTTCGTGCTTCTGGACCTGAGGGAGCGAAACATTACCTGGCGCTTAAAACAAAGAATTTGGACTCGCTCCCTTTGTATCGACCCATCCATCTTTTTTCCTTTTTAAAGAAAACGTATTCCTCCACGTAGCTACATCTGCGATCACCATTCCAATTTATCGTTGTGCGAAGGAAGATGAGCATTACCTGAGCGTCCCTGAGAAATGAGATAACGGTAAGTAACAGCACATACCTTTACCATTAAAAGCAGCACTGTCTGAAAATGGCAGATATGCACCTTACTCCATGTTCTGAATATCCAGCGCTGTGCAGAACACACAAATACTTTGTCTACTTTTCTGTCCACACTGTTTTTAAACCAATTTGTATAGCCAAATATTGTAATGTTGTAAATTAGTTTAAATAGCCAGCTCAAGGGGACTGCAGTTAGAACAGCTCATAGACTATTCATATTCTTAGGTTACAGGTAAAAAAAAAAAACTGTAAAATGGTACCTTCAGCATGTATTGCTGAATACCACCTCTCACACTTTTACTAGCTTGTCTGGTGACTGCACTGTGCTTCAGTGCTCCTTGTGGAAACTTGGATCAAATACAGCTCTAAAACTCAGACCAAACACTGTCCAAACAGTTGTGTAATGAAAGCCCTGTCCTCTTAGATTGTTTTAGTTAACTTTTGCCAATATGCCCAAAAAAATTTCAATTAATTTATATCTTATTTTGTGTCCAACAGTGAATACTGAAGAATTTGCACAAGATTTTAAACATATATGATACCAATTAGCCTAACTTTTAACCTTTGACCCACAACCCTGACCTATGAAGAGGACAAGGTCCCAGTCCCCGAGGCAATCTTACTTAGACTTAACCCTCTCTGCAGTCCCAAGGCATTGATCCGCACTCATTTATTTATCCAGAGCCGCGCTAATGTGACCAGTCTCTGTTCAGGAAATACCACACCGCGACGTTAGAAGGATGCATGATTAATAGGGAAGTTAGAACAAAATAATGGTCAAAAAGTCCTATTACGGGTGCAGTGTAGAACCCAGCAGTGTAATGTTAAAATGCATTTAGGTATTGCAGACTGCTGTTCAACATATTTACACTGTGGAAAAGTGTGCTGTCAAACTCCTAGTATGGACTTTAAATATGTATAACGATGTAGAGACGTCTAGGGATTGGCTGACACCCTTACAAGATGCCCTCATTTTAGATAACACAGCCTGGGACAAGATACCATGCTGCATTAAACCAAGATACCATGCTGCGCTGTAAACAATACATTAAGACTTATATATGACTAGAAGGTTTAGAGTCAGCCTTTGCATCTGCTCTGTCTTGACACAAACACTGGGAGAGGGTCCCTGTTTATTTTAACTGTAGCAATTGCAGCAAATGGTAAATTTGTGTGCACAACCCTTATTAATATAAGACAAATGAAACCCTGCCAAGTTGTAATAGAAATGATACGTGCGTATGCACATGTGTAGATGGATATAATCTTTTGCCACATCAATGGCACATTTAATGGTCCCCTATACTCATACAGCTCATAACAGTGATCAAAGCTGAGTCTGTCTTTGAAATCTGCTACGATATTGCAAATGGAAAAAAGAGACCAACCTGTATACAGGCTTTGATTAAAATGCCACCCTTGAGTTTTAATTAAACCTGTTTTTTAAATAATATTAAACCACATACAGCTCATTCCAACAATACAAAGAGAAGTGCGGCATATTTTTACAAAATTAAAAAGCACTGTGGCTAAGCAGCTAGCCTCTTCACCAATAGGATGTGGGTTCAAGACCTAGAATGGGTCCTGAGTTTAACCTCCTAATTTATGTCCCTTCAACAAACTTAAAAGCCATATAAATGGAGCAGATAACCAACAGAGTCACAGCAACAGATGAACCCAGCAAAATAATAGCTGTTTGTGATGTGGCTCAGCATAGCTCTGGCCCACTGGTGCACTGTCAGGTATGTGACTGAGCACTTGCTACGCTACGACTGAATGTGATTTCCTGTTTGTGCAGTGAGAGGTCTGAAGAGCTCTGGTATTGTTCCAGCAAAAAGGCACAAGCAGGCCATTCAAGCGAATCGGCACGCACTTTGCGTCTGTGCGACTTTCACGACTCTCCAATTTGGTGGAAAAATAATCTTGTAAAAGTGCTCGTTCCACGACCAGATTTCCTCTAATTACCCTGCAAGTACACATGCTAGAAATTAAATTACGTTACATGCATACAATTTTTAACTCCAGTGCCCATAGGTACCTATTCATAAGGTTGGTGAGCTCTGTGATTAGCAGCAACAGCTATAACCTGAACCTATATTTGAAGACGCAGACCTTTCTGTAAGACTCACAGCAAAAGCTCTTTAACATCATTCTCGGTCACGTCACACACATCTGCACTGTTCACTGTAGCCCTCATCTCGACAAACGTTTTGATCTTACTGTTCATTCTATTCAAAATTTTCCAGGAAAAATATTCTGTCTGATGCTGGCTTTCGGCTCATGTCACGTAAAGTTATAGGATTTTCAGCACAGGTCAGTTTTAGATCTGAAACATCTGATCTGTATTGCCACAATACACTCCTCAAAATGCTGCAGTTTTGAAGACCAGTTTTTAGTTCATTTCAAACACATTACATAACTGCTTTGCAGCTGCTATGCTTCAACATAAGGATGCTTTCACAATCTGCTACGATGCATGTGACCGTCCCATGAGAAGTGACTTTTCCGCTGCGAAGCCACTAACAGAAGCTGTGCACGGAAAAGCCATTTGGACTTCCTGGGGGGGCCCTCTTCTCAGGACGCCCCTGCAGAGGTAGGTTTAGTAAATAAGACACCCGCACTACACTACATCTGTACCAGAACAGGCAAAGTCTTTGCTCTGCCCACCCTTGATGTGACAGCTCAGAGAATCTGTTCTCAATCCACTATAGAATTACAAATCCAGAACTCATAAAAATGGATAAAATAAAAGATACTTCTCATGGCAATTTACCACTACCATCTTACAAAACGCTATATGAAAAAATATCACCTGGTGCCGTTCTGCAGAAAACCTTTGATTTTTGTTTTTATGTCATGTACTATACAATTTTCCCCCATACTTTTGCACTGGCTGAGGTATCAGCAGTGCTTTGATGACTGGACCATAAATTTAGACCACATCTTTCATGAGTTTTGGAGATTTCGCGGTAGAAGAATGCGTTTTCCTTGCGAGAAGAGCAACGGGCGAAGCAGGCCCTTTCCTGTAGCTAGAGAAGGCCGGTAATTCATTTCAGTGCCCCATATGCAGCTCCTGCACTTGTCTTTTGGTTTGAATCCACCAGGCACATAATGCATTTCACAGAACTGGACTAGATTCAGAGGTTAGAGGGGGGAGGGGGACAGCATGGAACTTTCCTTCAAATACGGTACTCACCTGGATACTCGTTCCTGTCCAGGTCGGAGCCCCCTCTCAGGGTGAAGCCAAATCCTGCTGGGATGGACGTAGAGGCCCAAGCCCCCTCCAGCACCTGGGAGGGCTTCAACTTAATACCGTCACTCTGTCCGTTGTAGATGAAGACCCGTCCTCTCCGGTCTTCACCAGCAAAGGGAGCCCCAATGGCAACATCTGAAGTTGGGGGGTGTGGGGGAAAGTGGAAGGAGGAAGGGACATAAAACCCATCAGCACGGGTTCCATTAGCACAGCACACAAGACCTTGTACTGTGGAGACACCAGAGATATAATCATAAAAATATTGAAATTAATCACTGTCAGGAAAATTCTGAATTTCACCTTAGGTATCTGACAAATAACAAACTGTTAATAAGCAAACAATTAAGTAATAACACTCTGCACACCAGACTTCGAGGTAAGAGAGATTTTATGCGCATAGGAGATAAATTCGTCAGCCACACAATGTGCCTCAGAACAATCCCAAAAGCTTAGGCACAACCATGTCATGTATATATGCAGTCAGTGTCCTTGGTGAGAACAAAGAAAGAAACTTTTAACGGGGGTCAGGTGGTATGATCAGAACCAGACATTCTTCTCCTGCTCCGTATCGTCCATGAGGTGGTGTAAAGACGACTCTATGTCTGGTTACATCAAGCCGACCTTTCCTTGGTGTTCTAAAAACTCAGACATTGAACCATGATACATTCTGATCACATGTCTTATTGTCTACTACCTTGGGTTATATTTGCTAACTAAAGCCTTGGTGGTTTTGCTTCTTCTCCACCATATACAGGCCTGCATGCAAGTGATTATGTAAATAAACATCCATTAATATGTTGTACTATGGTTAGATATGTGTCTGTGGACTACAATATAAGTTCTACAAGTTTAACATTTCTAGTGAGTATAATATTTTTCTAACATATCCCTCCTGTTTAAACTTCTAAACCTCTTGTACTTCACAAATGTCTTCCACATAACACTCTTAACTGGGATTTTCGTGACTATGCTTCATTTATGCTTCACTCAGAGGAAAACAAGACATTCAGATTTAAGTCATCATCAAAAGCCACACTCGTGACTTCAAAAGGCTTATTATTGAGGCTGGTCACGGTAACGTAGGCAGTGCTCTCAAACCCCGCGTCTTCGTATTCTCCTCCTGCAGGGATTTTCATATACATAGTTTTAGTGACAGAGGTCTCAATTAATCGCAGGATCTGATGCAAGGTATACAACAACATCCAATTACAATGAGGATAGACGCACCAATAGAACAACCCATAAGAGCACTCTGCCCACATGATGCGTGCACTCTCCCAGAGACAGACTCACGATGTCTGCACTCTCCCAGAGACAGACTCACGATGTATGCACTCTCCCACAGACAGAAACACGATGCGTGCACTCTCCCACAGACAGACACACGATGCGTGCACTCTCCCACAGACAGACACGATGTCTGCACTCTCCCAGAGACAGACTCACGATGTCTGCACTCTCCCAGAGACAGACACACGATGTGTGCACTCTCCCGCAGACAGACACACGATGCGTGCACTCGCCCAGAGACAGACACACGATGTGTGCACTCTCCCGCAGACAGACACACGATGCGTGCACTCTCCCACAGACAGACACACGATGCGTGCACTCTCCCAGAGACAGACACACGATGTGTGCACTCTCCCGCAGACAGACACACGATGCGTGCACTCGCCCAGAG
>JABJVR010048311.1:0-24852 GCA_025773905.1 Chitala chitala
GTGTGTGTGTGTGTGTGTGTGTGTGTGTGTGTGTGTGTGTGTGTGTGTGTGTGTGTGTGTGTGTGTGTGGGGTTGGAGGGGTGACTCCTGCACTATCATACGGAGAAAATTAGTAACGGTTTTCATGGAGTTTATAAATCATTGTGTTATCTCCGTGCTAACATGCTGGTGCTGTTCACAAGAGTGTTCCAGAAAATGTCATGGACCTAAATGAGGGTCATTTGTCACATGGTCTCATGGGGTTCTTGCGGTCGTTTTTACTGGATGACTTCTCATTTGCGTGGAATTGGTGCCTTGCATTCTCCACATTCTGTGCATCAGAGCCCTGTGTGTCGTCTCGGATTAACCCGGCTGTGTAATTAATAAAGGCTGAAAGTTCATGGCTGTACAGCAGCAGGCAAACATGGGCAGAGCAGTTGGCCGACATGAAGATGGCTCTTCATGTGAGGAATCCAACCTCAGCTGGATGATTGGAGATGACGGGTCAGATTTCGGAGTCCTGCTGGTTAATGGGCGGCTGGTGAATCACAGGAGAGAAGTCTGACATTCTGGACCCTGATTGCAGTGGACTGGTACTCTGCTGTTCTTTCTTTTTTAGGTTGCTAGGCAACCTGGCTGCTCTGATGGTGGAAAGCTGGCTTTGGAATGATGCCAGTAGATGGATGATGAAACAGACATGTGATCTTTGATCTCTCCTGGCAGAATAGCATCTGTTGCTGTGACAATGCACCTTTGTGTGTGTGTGTGTGTGTGTGTGTGTGTGTGTCAAGAATACTAAGCGAGTATCTAAAATAAATATGGGTTTTAAAGTTTTTCTACAAAAATAACTAGTAATTCTCTACAATTTCATTTTTCTATATTGAACATCACTAAGCTGAGGTACAGAAAACCTCACAGTGTCTTAGGTTTTGATCTATCTTAGCCTTAAGTCTAACTCATCTACACAAACTACAGTTTGGCTTATTCATTTATGGACTAGTTAAGGCACCTAACACATTCAGTACATTCCATAACTGTCCTACTTCCTGTTCCTTCAGCTTCCTCCCTTTTGGTGAGGTTAGATTAAATAAAGGAAATAAATAATTTTGGAGTTCTGCACTGCCAGAGAACCAAGTGGTTGAACCTCTAGGATGTCACCTTTGTGCCTTCTACAGCCGTCATGGGAGAGCCTTATTTCGAAGCACAGCTCTGGTGTTTCATCACACGCCTGCATGTGTGTGTGGAGACCAGAACAACCTGTGGCCAAGTGCCTGTTTAGAATCAGACTCGGGTCTGAAACTTGTGGTGCGGATGCGTAACAAAAATTAAAAAAAAAAAATGTTTAAGGACATACCTCAACCAATCAAAAGGCTCAGATGACAGCCTTGCATGTGAATAGAACCAAGGTTGAAGTTGCGTGGTGTGGAAATGCACGCAGAATTGTTTTGCGCTGTTCTCTCTCATATTGTAGTGGTTACGAGGAGTAGTGACTCGCAAAGCTTCTTCTGTAACTCATTACTGCACCCAGACCTCTTCACTACTTGATGTTCAGTGGAACATATGACTTTGGGGAGAATTGAAAGTGGCATTGAAACAGTGGCCTCTCCTACCTGATGTGGGCAGCCTCCCCCCCCCAGTTATGTTAATTGCCATTCTTGGGGTAATATTCAGACTCTGTTCTCTCTGGTCTGGATGACCAAAGCGTGAAATCCTCTGTGTCTACTCCCAGTCATGTCTTCTAGGCTGAAAGGTATGCCACATGGGGGCGGAATGTCAGCCTGGCACTACTTGTGTGTGTGTGTGTGTGTGTCTGCGCGTGTGTGTTTTGTACAGCACTTGTGACGTCTTTCGGGTTGTCTTCATTCAGATGAACAGGTAATAGTTGATGTCAGGGAATGGACTGCGTCAGAATGAGGGAGGCTGAGGGTTAAGAGACATCTGCACACCTTATAAGGACTTATCCTCTGTATTAGTCATTTTGTTTCATGATATATTATATTATACAGCTTGGCTCATTTTAGCTGACTTCAAATCAGTTATGACCTCCAGTCTTGTCTTAAATCCACTGGTGGTACCTGCTGTACTTCTTTCTCTGCTTCACTTCTCAGTAACTTTGCTCTGCGCTTTTCCTCAGTTCTTTTCACCTGCCCATGCTACCCTAATGACAAAACTGCTCACAGCTAGCAGCTTTTAAATGTTGGAAATGTCTTGGTGTTCAGGTTGTGCTTTCCAGCATGCTGTTTAAAAGCTTTGTCTTTAACAGGGTTTGTTCTGAACTGAACTCCCAGAAGATCACACTTTTCCATTGCATCCACGTTTTTATGAATGTGTTGACATTTGTTAAGTGTTGTGGTCAGAGCTTGGAAGAGCCCCACACTCTGACTTTAGGGAGGACAGCACTGATCATCCAGCTTGTCGGTGTTCTAGGGCCAGCAGTGAGCACTATGGCTCATGGAAGTGTCCTGTTTAAGTCCAAATGCAAATAGTTTAGTCTTCATAGTCTCTCTGGTTTAGTGGGCTTCATGGCCTATGTGTTGTCTCTCCCCCGATGGAGATTATCTGTGTTTGTGTTTTCCTTCTCCACAGAGGTGCATAAACATCATCTTATGTTCAGCACACAAAAGAAGGGGAAAATATTGAGCAAAAGTTTGTGGTGTGACCCTTCAGCTTTGCAGAACAGCTGTTCACCTATTCTCAATAGGTTTTAGTCAGTCCTGTCTCCTGTCTACAGTACATGGCATTTGACTGGGGCTTTGAGTGTCATTCATTGTGAATGAGAGTCTCTCTCACAAGTGTCAGTGGGGCAATAACGTACAGCAGCCTAAAAGTGTTTCTGCAATACAGAATGCGAGATTGACCCCTCCTCCCCAGTAGGGGGTCAATCTGGGTGAGAGGCCACTGAAGACTGAGGGTGCGAGCATGTACGCCAGTGAGGGGGTGGTACACAGGAAAAACCCGACACTCTTATTTGGTGCCATGAAATCACAGAGTGAGTAAGACCTCTATCAGCAATGGAGCATGTCTCTGGTTTTTTCGGGATCCCCTTTTGGTGACCCCTCCCTCGTGAGGGATTTTGGCATGGGTGCTGGTGCTGACGGGTCTGGATGAAGCCCGCTATCTAGGATGTTCATTTCCACGGGCCTGCTAAGATTGGGTTACTTCAGGAAGTGATGGAATGAATGCCTTTTACAATAAATCCACTCAGTTTTTATCTCAACAGAGTATGTTTTTAAAAACTCAGCTGAGCAAATGCTAGCTGACTGTGTCGTAGGGCTGTTAAAGATTTCATGAGGTGCCCAGTGTCCTGTGAGGTTTATTTTGTATAAATACATTAAGGCCTACAGCATTCCATACTACTATAAGCCACCGTGAGTGATGTTAACATCTCTGTAGGGCAGATTGTTTTGTCTTTGAGAATTTTCAGTTTCTTGGGGTTTACGAAGGCTGGTGGATCATGGTATGAACTGGGGACACTTCCATGGCCGTACTGGACGATCGAGGGAGGCTGACGCTTGGTGGTGCTGTAGTTTTAGTTGTTAAAGATGCTTTGATGGGTTTGTCCCCCTCTAGGTGCACACCAAGTTCCACTGCCGCCAAGCTCACACTCCAGGCTCCGACACGTGCTGCCTGGCCTTCTCCTATGACGGGACGACGCTGGCTTCACGAGGAGGTGAGGGCGTCTCTTGCTCTCTTGCTGTGGCCTCCCATGGGATAGGACCTGCTGACACATCCAGCACCTGCCCGAGGCCTACGTCAAGCGCTCCTCCTAGGTGAAGCTTGGCCCATCTGAGGGCTTGGCCTCCAGACACCCTCTTCTGGAGCTATTGTGCTCTGCCAGAGATGTTTGTCACATAGAGCCTCTCGTCAAACCATCTCACCTGGGCAAATTGGCTGCCTCAGTTAGTCAGTGAGAGGACAGATTTAGGCTGCATCTTTAGGATTTGAGTGTCTTAACATTTTTGTCACTTATATGCAAGATCAGAGGAAAACTCTTTTGCATTTAAAAGTTTGAGACAAGTTGCAAAGTAATAAATTTGATTTCGGTCTCAGCTACCTCCCTCACAGACTTTGTTATTTACTAAATTTAGCATTATTTACTTAGCTGCTGTTAATTAAGTGGATTCCATTATGCAAAGCCTGGGTTTGCAGTATTACAGAAGGCTGATCCTGGCCATTTATGGTATTGGTATCCAGTACCTGTTTGACCTATTTGTATGCAGACTTGCAGTGTCGCACAAGAGTGTACTGAAATGATGTCCTTCCCTCCTGATAACTTTGGCGTATCTAACTTGTTGGTGCTTTTGAACAACACCTTACACTGATATTCTCATATTGAGTTTCTGTCTGTGGTTGAGCAGGTGATGACACATTGAAGACCTGGGACATTCGCAACTTCAGGAAGCCTCTCAACATGGCATCAGGCCTCTCCACCTTCTTCCCCATGTAAGTTCTAGATATTGGGTATCACCATTACGTTCAGCACCTTCCATGAAGATCACCGCTAACATTGGCTGCAGGACCTTTTGCGTGGATGACCTTTAACCTTGGGTGCATCACTTTCTGCGTGTGGTTGGCCGATGATGTTGGTTACAGAAGCTCATGCGTGGGTGGCTGTTGGTGACCGTTGACAATGTGCTTTTTAAGTATAGCGAATTATCCCTAAAACGAGATGAACGGTGTCCTTGCTACAGGACAGACTGCTGTTTCAGTCCAGACGACCAGCTCCTTGTAACGGGCACCTCTGTCAGAAAGGGTGAAGGCAACGGGAAGCTGGTTTTTCTTCACAGAGAATCCTTCCAGAAGGTGTACGAGATTGAGGTGGCTGATGCAGTAAGTATGCTCATACTCACGTCCACGACGAACAGTCCGACGTAGCCGATATACGCGAGCTTAGCGCTGTGGGGAAGACCTTTGATGTTTGTTCGCTCTCAACATGTTAAAATGATCGGGTCTGAGGTACAGACTGACAGAGGGCGACAGATGAAGATGTGGTTTTATGGTCGAATGTGTGGCATTGATGTCTGCTTTTGACTGCAATGTGGGAGTGACATCTGTTCATCTGGTATGCTGGAATTCAAAAGCAGCTTGACATTAAAGGTTAGAACATGAAGCTTTGAGTGACAGCATTTAACAACTAAAGTAACGTCTTTCAGATATTTCACTTAAACCAGTTACTTTCACAGTGATGTCTCAGGTTTGCCGAGTTACCTTTGATGTCACCCTATTCCTTAAATTCTAGAGCTGGAAGTTGCAGTTGTTAATATTGAGTCGCCGTCTCTCCTGTATCCACAGCTGAGTGCACAAAAACTAATCGGGAATCTCAGGCATTCTGCTTCAGCTGTTGCAGAACCTATCATGGTTATGTCAGGTGTGTGTGTGTGCCTCTGTGTGTGTATCTGCATTTTCACAAAGCTGTTGAGTTTATATTTTATAAAACTAATTTTTCATCTTGTACAGCTGTGAAGCTCACTGTTCTGCTGGTTGTAGTGTGGTGGTTAGACCCAAACATTATAACCTGTATAAACTATGAATAGCATGAATATATTTTTTAGTGTGGTGGATATTAAGTTGGCAGCAGCACTATGGTGTTGGCTAGCTTACAGGTTACTGGTTTGTTTGAGTACAGCCTCTTGGATTTTCTTCATTACTTCATATGCCATTGTTTAGTAAAATAAGGAAGTTGAATTTCTTTGTGGTAATGCTTTCCCTTACATTGTTTTCAAAATGAAAGTCTAACATTTCATTTCTCTGGAACTTATTTATCTCCGTCTTGTCCTGGAATTCGTAATATTAGCAGTAATATTATTTAGTCAATGCTTAATATTCGCTCTCATGTTTTAGTGATGTTTTTAAATTTTCATTAGCTGTGAGAAGCTTGGGGGCATATGCTGACATGCACAGTGGTTTAGCTGATGCATCAGGAAATGTTAACTGATTTGAGGGTCCCCCCCGAAAATGCTGCAAGCTTCATGACCGTGTTTATGTTGTGTTTGTCTGCCCAGAAGGAGGGTCAGTGTCATACCGTCACCCCGACACTGTGTTTGTCCATGTGATGGCCTTTGGTGTGAAAGACCTTTTGTAGGGTGGATCAGCCAAGCTTATGTAGGTTGGACTAGCAGTCATATCCCCCTAAAGCATAAATCCAATCCCAGACTAAGGTTACGCTCTGACATAAAGGTAGCTCCAGTGATCATCAGTATCTTCACATGAATTTGGGAGAGACCTCCCATTGCTAACGGTTTGCAGGTTGCCAGTGTGTTGTACATTGTATATAATGACTTTCATACCAATACTACTACACCGGTGAGATGGTTTGTGAATGTTGGAAACATGAATCTTGTAAGAGGTCTCTCTTGACGCTTCATATGTCAGTTCCAGACATGTATACTGAAATGTCTTGCTTGGAGAGATTACAGTGGTTTTCATGGTGTTGAGTGACACATCAGTGGAGCTTTAGTAAGCTGTTGAGACGTGTGAAATTTGGTTATGCATCAACAGGCAGTATGTCAGGCTGGTAGCCCACTTGAGTTCTACACACACACACACACACACACACACACACAGAGAGAGTCATAGTCAGGCGAAAAGCTGCAGCATTTCCTGTCGGTGGGAGGAAACGCAATGAACTAGTGTGTGTCTGTTTTGTTACTTGTTTTCACAAAGCGGAATTCGTCCACTCTTTTTTAGCCTTTTTTTTCTTTCTTTCTTTTTGTTTCGTTTTGTGTCTGTAGCCATTCACTGTCTCAAATGTTTCAGCTGTCACTGTGGCTCATGTGTTGCATCCTAAGGCTGAGGAGTCCCAAACAAAGGCCCATCTTTGTGGGAGGTGAGAGTTCTGCCTCCAGCAGGGAAGGCCAGGCCATCCATCTCTTGTCTGCCCAGGCTGAGACTCCTCTGTTATGGTCAAGTCTCTCTGACAGTCCTGTAGCTGTAAATTTCTTTTATTTTCCTGCTTCAGCTTGATCACTGATGCTATGGTGATCAGAGCAGTACTCAGTCAGGCAGGCTTTGCTGGGAGGAGTTGACTTTCTTGTAACTTGGAGCACTGGATTTATTTTATTGATAGTTTTATCTCTGTGGCCCACAGATACAGGAATGTGATGACTGGCCTTGGATTCAAGGTTTCTGGGAGCACGGTGTGGTAGCAGGCACGTCCTGACTCGTATCTTTGTTCTGCTCAGTTCTCTGCCCGGGTCCGTTTGAGTAGCACGGGGTGGAACGGAATTTAGGGAGCACCTGGGTGAATGATCGCCGGTCAGCAAGATCGGGGTGTTTTTGAAGTGATGTTTGACAGACAGGGCATTGGGATCCAGTGAAGCAGGTGGCTGGTATCTGCACAAAGGCCCTCCTGAACACGTGCACAGACATGAGTACAAAGAAAATAACCATGTGCAGCAATACAGGCGAGAGCTCGGACTTCTGCCCCACGCGTCCTCATCGTCTTTCTCTTCCTCAGAGTGCTGTGCGCTGCCTCTGGCACCCCAAGCTGAACCAGATCATGGTGGGCACCAGCAATGGCTTGGCCAAAGTCTATTACGACCCCATAAAAAGTCAGAGGTGAGCTTTGCAACAGCCTCACAAAACTCATTACATGTTCCACTGTCTGTGTTTGTCTGTGTGAGAGCATATATATGTCAGAGAGGAACAGAGGGAGAATCTGAGAATGCATAGACTGTGTCTCCAGACTGTGGGTTTTCTGTAAGTCCTGTCAGGCTGGGACCCTCAAGCCAGTGATGGTATCTACTGGCTCATTCAGCGGTTCAGATCCACCAATCAAAGGGCGCAGTGTGAGATCACGTCTGTCTGTCAGTGAGTCACAGCTGCCGGATTGTTCCACACACAGGCGAGCATTCAGAACAAATTGACAGACCATGTCTTTGGGAAGCGAGTAGGACCCTTCCAGGAGCAGAAGTGATAGTATTTCAGTGCAGGTCTTCTGTAGCGTACTGGCCGAGTCAGCAGTACAAGCCAGTCTAAGCCTTCTGTACTGTATTCATTTAACCACCAATTGAGCCCATTTGTAGACAATTGCTGCAACCATCCTGATGCTGTCTCTGTCTCTCTCTCTCTCCCTGACTGTCTCTTTCTCTCTATCCCTTTCTTTGTTCCTCCCTCCAGAGGGGCCAAGCTCTGTGTGGTGAAGAGCAGGCGTAAGGAGAAGCAGGCGGAGACCTTAACACAGGATTACATCATTACACGTGAGTATGACCATTACGCAGCCACTTTGTGCCTATACACACATACACACACACGGCGCGGTAAGGTACTTCCTTCTGGTCGGCTACAGTGTTTGGATATAGTCTGATTTGGCAGGATGGAGGGGGTCCATTAATGGGTGTTAAACACCTGGAGAGTACTCACTGTTTGTGTTTGTCACATTGACGAGACATACTCACCGCTAAAGCAGGCATGCTTATCCACCGGTTGCCACATACTCTGCTGGTGGAGTGTTGGGCAATGCTGTCTATACTGAAGACCTGTAGTGGTGGTCATTTGTCTCCACGAGAAGCAGCGAGCTCATCTCCAAAGAGCTGTGGACAGTTATTTGTAGCAGTGGGTGCAGAGTGCTCGCATGCTGAGAAAAAGGAAATGTGATGTCAGTAGCTGTTCAATGTAGTGAGCAGGAGACAGGTGGAGACAGAGAGATGCAATGGACAATCACTTCATTTCTCAGTCCCTCTTGTGCTTGGCATCTGTAAACAACCGCGTACACTTCTGTCCCGCCCCCTTCTCTCTCTCTCTCTCTCACACACACACACACACACACACACACACACACGTGCATGTTTGACTGTTGAACGCAGATCAATAGTCATGGGGCAATATGGTTTACAGTCAGCAGTGATGACAAACGAATAGCACATTCACACAACAGTAACAATTAGTTAAAATTGCTATTAACCAAACTGTAGACAGTTTGGTTAATAGCAAAGAGACAGTAGGGATAAGTTACTTTTTAAACCTGTTGGTTCGGCAACGTGGCAAGGAGTATCTACATCCTGGTGGCAACATGCTAAATTCTTTCCTTAGTGGATGTGCTGAATCGTCCAAAATTACTGCACACCTTCACAATACTTCGTAACCGGGTTTTGTGTTTAACATATCAGGGTGTGCGTTTCTAATGCAGTGTACAGTTTCAGCGTGTTTTGGTGACATTACATATTGGATTTCGGTGTGTGCTAATGTGTGGCTGTGTGCTGGACATGACAACATGCGTCACTTTGCGTTTTTGCTCCCCTTGCCAGCCCATGCCCTGCCCATGTTTCGAGAGGCTCGGCAGCGCAGTACTCGGAAACAGCTGGAAAAGGATCGCCTGGACCCAGTGAAGTCACACAAACCAGAACCGCCTGTGTCTGGACCAGGTACTGCTCCTTTGCCAGGTCTCTCATGGGCAAAGCCTGAGTGATTTATGAAGATTATGTATGGGATTATAACTGAAGCACACCTCAGAGGTGGCAGAATAGTGATTTGGGAAGCTAAGCTGTTTCCTGTGAATGTGGCAGGTCGGGGAGGTCGAGTGGCTACCCATGGCGGCACCCTGTCTTCCTTCATTGTGAAAAACATCGCCCTGGACAAGACTGACGACAGCAACCCGAGAGAAGCCATTTTGCGGCATGCCAGAGACGCCGCGGATAACCCCTACTGGATTGCTCCAGCCTACTCAAAGTATGACATGGCTCTTCTGGTCGTAAACACGTATCTGCACATGCGTGTTCACGCTCTCTTGCACGCCCTAACACTAGGGCCTGCTCGGTCCTGTCAGTCAGCCAGGCAGTGTACAACATCCACAGCTCTCTTGTGAACAGGTACACAGAAAAACATGTTTTTGTTTGCAGCTGTGCTGATTGTCACTAACTTGTCTCTGTTCATAGCTGCATTCACGTTGTGATTGTGCGTGCGTGCGTGCGTGCGTGCGTGCGTGCGTGCGTGCGTGCACACGCGCACTGTTCCGTTCTTCAATAGATGGATGTCTCAAGTAGTTGTGGGTTGCAAGCTTAGTAAGCCGCACCAACCTGCCAGATGTCTCTGAGAAAACAGAAGCCAAACCCCTACTGGCAGACTGGGCAAAAGATCAGAACAACACCAGAACCCTCACAGCTGGAATAGTTCTGTGCTGAACACTGGGGGTAGGGCAACCAGTGTTTTGTCCTACGAGTGAGGTGTGTTTCCTTGCCTTAAAGCTTATCGGATGGGGTGGACAGCGGAGACTGGAAAATTGACCAGGAATTTTTAAAGCTCTTCCGCTTTGACATGAATAGGAGTCTGTTAAAATGGATTTGCGTGCACATTGCAGTGCTTGTTTTAATCCCTAGCAGTGTGGCAGAGAAATGGCGGCCTTAGCAGCAGAGATGCAGTAAGACATCCAGACTGGGTCAGAGTAGAGAGCAGAACAATACGGCAGTGGCACCTTGGAATTCTAAACAGAATTCTTCGCAGAGCACAGCACAAGTGTTGTCTCTGGCGTGAGTCCGTGTAGCTCTGTGGATTCCCCACCCACGAGTCCTCATCTCATCCACTCACAGTGACCTTGTACTCATCTTCGGTACCTTTGAGGCCACAGGCCACTTCAGGGACTCGTTCATTTTGGGGAGCGTGTGGTTGGGTGTTTGACAGACGCCCACATCCTGACCCCTTTTCTCGCGTCTGTTCCGAGCAACTCCTCCTCTCCCGCCTATTTAACCGGAGCCAGGCTGCTGCGCATCACGCAGACGAAGGGTCTGTTTTTGCTGCACGTAATAAATTCCCGACGACTGTTTATAAGCTGCACAGTCATGAACGTGCACCTTTCGCTTGAGCAGTTTTCGGTGTTTAGGACAGGCCTCTGCATATGTTTGCTCCCACACCGCCACTTTCCAGGAGGATTTACACCTTTGTATGAAATTTGAATGGAGGCTGTTTGTAATGTGTGATAAACTGTAGCATATCCAGTAACAAGGTGAGTGTACCTGCTGATGCTCCATCTTTGGCCATTGTCAGTGTTGTCAGCCATGTCCCCCGTGTCCTGCTCCATCCACCCTTTCCCACTGCGATCACCTCCTCACCTACCTGTTCCCTGTCTTCCTTGAATGACGTGGCCTGGTGGCCGTGAATAGGGTGGTGGTGGCACTCCGTGCTGAGACTCCTCCTCGCTCTCCTTCTCCAGGACGCAGCCGAATACGCTGTTCGCTGACGTGGAGGAGGAGGATGAGGAGCCCGATGATGAGCCTGATTGGAAGAAGCGCAAGATCTGAGTGACCTCCTGCATGTCCATCACCACTGCCTGCTTCGTTTACCGCTGACCCCACTTGCATCCTGGTTTTGTAGAATTCCAGTCTTGCTGTGTGTCTGTGTGTCTGTGTGTGTGTGTCTGTCTGTCTGTGTGTGTGTGTGTGTGTGTGTGTGTGTGTGTGTGTGTTTTCTCCCCTCCGTTAACGCTGGTTCCTTATCTCTTTATTTCACATTGCTCAAGCATGATAAATTGTCTTGCAGTACCTCACTTCAGTTCTCATTGCCCAGTGCAAAGCAATGGCCCTCAGAGCTTTCATTCGTGTCAGTGATGATAAGCTTGTGGTTTTAAAATAAACTTTTTTATTATGTTTTTCCAGTTATGTTTTGTGCTTGAGATCACCTGTTCTATTTTTTTTTATGATTTGGCTTGGCCAGGTGAAGTTTACTTGCAAATCGTGGCTATTGTGGTCAAATCAGAGGTGTTGACGTTACTGCGACTGACTGTCTGGACTATGTCACCCTTCTGTGCGAGGGAAAAGCAGCCAGAGCTCCAAACACCGGAATTCTCCCTGAACATAAAGTCCTCTCACTTCTCCCCAAAAGTGTCACGTCTTCCTTGTGGGAATCTCGCTAGCCCTGCTCTGCTCTGTCATAGACAGAAGTGAGAGAGTTCTGGGTGATGTTCTGGATTAAATAAATATTTGAAGAGACAAAATTAGTCCTGCAGTTTCCTGTGCACTTCAGACATTTGCGGTGAAGTGTACATGTTCATAACTTTACCAAAATGGTTTCTGAAGATATTCCACAAATGTCAACCTGACTAAATCTTCATTTTAATTCTGTTTTGAGCTATTATACTAAATATTTACAGTGAGAATGTTACTGTGGTAATTTAGAATACCTTAGCATTAAGAATTTTCAAACCTTACAGGTACATTTCATAGTGGGAAACTTTCAACTAGCAACCCTGTAGACCAAAAAGGCACAATTGTGAATATTATTTATCCACATGGTCTAAATTATGCATCATGTTTCCAAACATCACTGCATGGCTGTAGCAGTAATGTCAGCATTTTGCAGTGTGTATGCCACTGTAACATGATGAAGCCTGTCTAGTTTAAAGCTTTGCATCAGGACTGAGTCTGTGACTGAGCTGTTCACTACTGCTAGGATGTAGCAGTATCCTCTGAGACAATCCAAATATATGTGGGTCTCATGCCAAGAATTACTAGTTATCTGAGTCTTGCCAAGAGGTCTGGAATAGAAAACATAAGGCAACCAACAAGGCATTGAAATACAATCCAAAACCACAAGCCCAGCCAGTAGTAGAAGGTAACACAAGCCTGTTTGAACAGAGTCACTATTCTGAATAGTGATGCCAACAGGCAGCAGAAGTACTCAGGGTCTGCTACCGGCCTGGAATGCTGTGCTGGGTGATGTCATGGGCTGTCTTTATCTTCTACACTCATCCACTGGCTTTGCCCAGGGGCACAGGCTGTGCTGGAGGTCTAAGTGGCATGGCACAAACATCTCTTATGTTCAATCCACTTTCTTGATCCAAAGTGAAGGGTCAGTGGTTAGTCCGTGATGTTTTACAGACCTCCTAAAGCTTCATTGCTGTACAAACGCAAAGAAGCTCATGTTTAATCCATGTAAAAGTTTTGTATGGAGCAACATTGCAGTCATAGAGCATTTCTATGCAAAAATTGTTTTATAATGGTATATAGTCATAGTTTTTTTATTTTATTTTTTGTGGTTTATAATGCCATTGCATAATTTTTCCCAGAAAATGCATGGTGTGCAAAACCAAATGTTTTCCATTCACGGTAGGTGGAGTTTGGAGAAGGAAAAGTGGAGATTTTTGGTGCAGCTGGGCAGCAGGTGAAGGTTTTGGGTGGAGCTGGGCCAGCAGGTGAAGGTTTTGGGTGGAGCAGGGACAGTAGGTGGAGGTTTTGAGTGAAACTGAGGACAGTAAGTGGAGGTTTTTGGTGGAGTTGCACCAGCAGAATTAGGTTTTGGGCAGAGTTGGACACAACAGGTGAAGGTTTTGGGTGGAGCTGAGGGGAGCAAGTGGAGGTTTTTGGTGCGGCTGAGGTGCACATGAAGGACTTGTTTCAAGATAGAGATTTGCAAACCAGCAACCTAGCTGATATAAAGAGTCTATAACGTTTTATGAACGGTTTGGTAATGTATCCCTGCTGTTCTTTTCCTCGCTGGAGGCATTCACCTCTAGTGCCCAGAATTGCAGCTAGCTGTGGCTTTAGAGCCAGTCAGTGTTTACTGTGGAGGTCTGGGCCAGAGTTCAAAAATGTTGCACAGGAGGAACAAGTGTGGGGCGGAGCTCTGGTGTAATCCAGCAGTCCATTCTGTTGTCTGTGCTACTTTCCTGCCCTGCGGCCAATGCCACAGAAGATCAGAGAGGATTATCCAGCTCACCACGGGACAGTGCTGAACCTGGTAAACCAGCCTGCGTGGCTGATACATGCACCATTGTCTGACACTAATGACACTTCCTGTGGGGACTGGTACCACCTAACATACAGACCTCACGCACAGCAGAACTACAAACAGGCAGAAAGATGGAAGTAATACAAACAACTTTAATTGCATCTTAAAAATACAAAATGTATATTGTACAAAAATAATGTTGACAACTTTGGTTTAGGTATACACTTGGGTTGAGTGTTTTCATTGATTGAAGTGGACACAATGAATGCTAAATAAATTGCATTGGCACCCTTTGATTATGTGACCATAACCTGGTACACACTCATCTGCACTCTCCCATTGCATGTGAGCCCAAATGTTTTGGAGAGGAGTCATGTCCCTGGGGGGTTGGGGGTTTTGGTGAATGCATGACGTTCGAGGATCCCACATCTTCTGCATGCTACCTCCCAGCTGGTTTGGGTGTTCCCTGATGGAGTCTAAACTGGAAACCACCAAAACACATGCAGAAACTATAACCGTTAGAAATGCTCTGCGTGGTTCAGTGGACTTCCAGCATGCCTTGAAGACCGTACAGGTTGGCTTTCGATGTGTCCACTTTCAAACAGAAAAGCAATCAGCTCCGGATACTGGTGACAACTTGAGTTAATTTTTGTGTGTTTCTGGAGCGTGATTAATGTCTGCAGCAATCAAACAGACCCAAGAAAGAGGTGGAATGATGTTTCTGTAACAGCAGCAACAAATCTGTATGAACTGAAACCTCACACGTTGGAATAGTGTTGTGGTGACAGTAATGATGTCCTATCTATAGCAGCATGGGTACAAAGTGTAGCTCAACAGGTGTGAACCATAACACACACCTGCCTGCACATGCACCACTCAAGGGCTATATGTATGTGCTACTCTTCAGCATTGTAGCCGAGTATACATTATCAACGTCTATAGCTCTGCTGTCATAGCAACCAGGCTGACGTGTAGCAGACCATGGCTGTCGCTTAGTGGTTCTTGTTTATAAGCTGAGTAACTGGCTGTGCTGTACATTCATCTGACGCTGTCATGTATAAGAAAGACAAGCTCTCTGACAGGCTTTGTAACACTGATGAGTGGTTATAGGTCCACTAACCTCTAACGTCATCTTTTGCTTTGTTCTCAGAATTGCACACGGAAACCGTTTCGAAAACGAAAACCTTTGACATTCGGACCTTCATTGCCACAAGCCTGAGCCATTTCAGCTTGTGAAGATAAGCTTTGACAGTTCTGACAGCTTTTTTTTTTTTTCTTTTAATGACCAAATACTGTTTTTCATTTGTATTGTGCAGGAGGCTGGCTGAAATCAGTTCTGATCAGCATCACCTCTACTTTGACAGCGTTCACAACAAAAAGCTTGTATAAATAAATCAAGAACATTTTTATGTTTTATAAAATGGAATATAATAAATATCAATAAGTTAAAGTTAATAAATTATACGTATATTCATCTATACATTTTATAATATATGAATCTGAGTAGATGCTTTGTCATTAGTCCTTTTTGGGGTTCAGTATGATTGTGAATGTAAAGGTAGACCTGTTTCACACTGTGTAACCTGGCCAGATCCAGTCACGATTCTAGTTGACATGACAACCCAGGAAGTGTCCGGGACGTATCACCTCAGGGTCTGACGAACCTGTACATTCTCATGAAGATATCTCGGCATAACTTAAAGGGCACTTCTGGAAAACAGTATTGTAATGGTTCAAGTCATTACTTTTATTTTCTGTACATGCATTCCACTGTTTATGTAGTAGAAGCATATAACTGACCCTGGCTACACCTGTGTCCCCTAAAGGTGGTGAAAATTGCCCTAGCCCTGCATAAATTTTACGCCATTATCAATGTAGAAATTAGCAGCAGCCTTGGATTCGTGTCTTACATCATCTCCTTTTATCCATCTCTCTACCCCAGACAGAATGTCAGACACAGCCACACTTGCGAGCGGAATGCTTTTTTAAGGTATGGTAAACCAGGTCATCGTCCAAGAACGAGAGGTCATCATCAAAAGCGATGGGGCGGCAGCAAGTCCGGGCCGGAATATCATGTGACAGTTTCCTGTTGTGGGTCAGGTTGTTCAGGATCTTGTCATAATTGGTCTCAGAATCGATGCAGGGTCCACTACAGTACTTGAAAATGAGCTCCTCTTTGGTCCGATAACCCAAGCCCAGGTCCGTTACATTCAGGTGTATCTGCTTTAGCACACAGCCGCGGCCTGTACTTGGTCTTCCATTCCTTCTCTCTCCTCGAGACCGGCCCTTTTTGTCTCTGCGGGACTTGCCCCTCTGTCTGCCACGCTGGCCTCGGGCCCAGAAACTAGCATCTTTCTCGGAAGCCCTGCGCAACCTGCTGAGTGTGGTCTGTATGAAGCCCATTACGTCCTCCACCTCCCTGTGGTATGACCGGCCAACCATGTCTGCAAAAACACAATGTAGGGTTAGTCACTACACCATTTTGTATCTATAATGAATGACAGAGTATATTGTTAGTCACTAACTTCTCACACCTATAAAGGACAGTATGGGTTTTGTCACTGCGCCATCTCACACCTATAAAGGACAAGATATAGGGTTAATCACTGCACCATCTCACAACTATAAAGGACAGAGTTTAGTCTTAATTACTGCAACATCTCACACCTATTACGGGTAGAATATAGGTTTAGTCACTGAACCATAAAGCACATTGCATAGGGTTAGTAACTGCACCATGAAGGACAGCATATAGGCTTAGTCACTGCACCATAAAGGACAGAGTACAGGGTGAGTCACTGCACCATCATGGACAGAGTATAGGGTTAGTCACTGCACCATTATGGACAGAGTATAGGGTTAGTCACTGCACCATAAACCACAGAACATAGGGTTAATCACTGCACCATAAAGGACAGAGTATAGCGTTAGTGTAACATCTCACACCTGTTAGGTCTATTTCACGGCAAAACAAGCCATATACTGGTAAGGGGACACCGAGGAGAAATTACACCCCATCCCTTTTGTGATGCTTAACGTATGACTTTGGATTAAACCTGCTGCTGGAGCTTTTCTCCACAGCACCGATGTGCGAATGACGAAATGCAATGAGCCGTACTACAGAAATGTCACCGGCGATGTCATTATTGTGCTTGTTGTCCATGTCTGATCTGGACAGATGCTGTGTCAAAGGTGCTCCAAGTGCACGAGCAAGGCTGCACTGAGTCAAAGGCGATCCAGAACAAGGCTGCACTGAGTCAAAGGCGATCCAGAACAAGGCTGCACTGAGTCAAAGGCGATCCAGCGCTATTGTGTGACGAGTCAAGGTGTCGTGTGTCTCACAGCCAGGTGACAAGGAAATGCAATCCGGCACATTTCACACGACCAGACTGGTGTACCATATCAGTTAAAGGTGAGGGGGAGGCATATATCTACACGGATGATAGGCAAGGAACTGTGTTTCTAATGCTAGGCAAAGCCTCCTCAAAAGGCAAAGATGTAACTGAATATGACTTGTGAGTAATTCTGGTTGCATTACCTGGTGTTAGCTAATTACCACCACAGTGGGCCTGGAGCAAAAATGTAGTCGTACAAATCTTGATGCTGCTGGTCTGCTCTTTAACAGTATACGGTTTGATTCTGTTAAGATTTAAAGCAACAACTTGCAGCTTACAAGACTAACTGCTTACTCTGCTCAAATGTTCACCTTCTGCCTTAGGCAACATACTGTACCAACTGATAGTAGTGTTTGTAACCTGAATGTGAGGTGGTTAAGAATAGTTTGGAAAAATTTTCCATTCCTCGTAAGGGACCTTCCAAGCCAGCAACTAGATTGGAACAGGACAGCTCCAGGTTCCTCTAAACAAAGTAAATTCCTTGCCCTCAAGGCTGCTAAAATGAAGATAAACACATGGAGAGCTTTGTCTGAACTGGGTTAAAAAAAAAAACCTTTCAGACTTTGGGCTGTGCTTTCTTTGGATCGCATCTGTTTCCAGGTCTTTGCAATAGCTTGTCTAAGGGAAGGATGTGCAGCATTCTCCCCTTTTGGCAGCATGATCCAGATGAGACAGACGCAGCAAAGGGTCTGGATTATCTGTGAGATGCAGGAGTGGAGGTCGCCCAACAGAGCTCGGCACTTCTCTGGTCATGCCCGACTGTGTGTAACGTAATCACAGCCTGGGAAACACAGCCCACTGCAATCATGCCAGCTGCACAGCCCAGCTTGGTCAACCATGCCTCATCACGTTACCATGGTGCTGTGTTTCAAGTGATCGCTAGCCTATTCCCTCCAAAGGTTTGCTAGGCTTGATAAACATCCTATAAAATAACCTGTGGTGAAAGGCCCCACAGGTCTGGACTGGACCTGTGCTGGCCTCCCTGCAGGAACTGTCTGTTGCTAGGTCTTTCTTTTGGCCTTTCTCAGAGAAATTCCATCCTGAGTCTGTTGTACTGCAGCACTGTATATGTCTTAAAGGTCAAACAGTGATATTCCTCCCCCACCCAGCTTTGGATCTTTGATTCACAACTCTACCTATATGTGTACAATGCCCAATGTTATGACATCACTCTTCATAACAGTTGCCCTTCCTAATGTAGTACTAACAGAAGAATAGCAAAAAATTAGATATACACAAGAGCTCTTGTCAGACATGGTAAGCGCAGGCGCAGACACTTACGCGGGCTGTGAAAAGATTCTTCCACGTTCTCCTGATCTAGTTGGTTTTGTCTGGTCAAGCTCCCCTCTGTTGCTGGCTCTCCAGCGTCAAGCACGTGCGGTTGTTTTGCTGGTTGCAGGGGTCTGATAGCGGGACCGGCGGACACAGCACTCAGCGAAACACAGATTGCCAGCACATCCCATAACTTCATTTTAGACGCGGTTTCTGTACGGGATCCTGCAAAGCATATTAGAGACAATTCTACATTTGTGCGGCAATTTCAGTGTTTCGCCTCGAACATGTGTAACGCATCGCGTGGAAACATTCTATTCGGAGAAAACAAACACTCCAGTACAAATGCAGTATGTTTTCAATCTGAAAGATGTTCTGATAACAGGGTGCTGGAGATCACGTGAAGCTGTTGCAAGTGACTTATAATAAATGTAAACGTTAAAACCACGTAGTGGAAACACGTGAGTTATAAATCAAGCCCAGGTTGTTTAAACACGAACGGATTTGTTACTGTCATATAGCCGATTTTTTCCTCTTTATGTGAGGTGCATTTACATATGGCTTTCTATATATGCAATGAACTAAGTATGCTACAACTAATAGGGTACGTTACACTAATAATAAAATTGCAGTTTTGTAAAGTTTTGCACGTGGTTTTACAGCAAAAAAAAAAAAAAAAACAGGTTTTGTTTCGTTCGGGTTAATGCGATTCTGCCTGATGTGTCCCAGCAAGCAATATTGCCATGGGATGTAGCGAGGTGATCACTATCCCACCCAACCATTCAAGCAAAAGCAGTGGAACCAGGTGGTGCTTTGGATAAAATCTACTCTTATTCATCTTGGATCTGTTCTGAAAGCTTGCATTCCCTTTGCGTTGTCTTTCTTTAAGTCTAAAACACTGTACTAGAAACGAGTGAAGTTTTGCAACGAATATCAACGAATACAATTAAAAGTTTATTTGTGTAGTTCACTTCTGATATGACTTAATAAAATACACTATTTTTTCTTCCCGAAATATGAACAAAAGGTTCAGTCTCTACCATATAAGGTGAAATCTTGTTTTTGGAAACTTAGTTTTCTCATTTATTTATTTATTATAATAATTATGACCAATTACAAATTCTAGAACATGAGATATGACCATTGCACTTAACTGCCAAAATAATTCAATGCCATAACGATAACAACACAACCAAATCATAAGCAAGTGCCACTTAGCTAGGGCCACGAACTGATGACATGTTTACTGCCGTTGTTAATTAGCAGGTGTATAATAAGTAACTGCCGTATTGTCTGTTTTAACAGCATCAACAGACGACAGACTTCAGAACCTAAGTTATTATGCAGACGTATCCCTTTTGGCAGGCTCGTCCTGTCGCCTTGCTCGAGGATGGGAGATTCCTATAAAGCTGCTACTGAAAAACACACACGTTTTGTTCCAGGCATTGGCTATTTACGCCGCACTTCTCATATTAACCATGCGCATAAAGTGTACTATTTGTATAACATGCATAAAACTCAAAACGCAGTATTCTGAAATATTACGTGTAAATACAGCGGTGTTCTGTCGTCAGTATGCATACACGCACTGTTTTAAAATGCAATACAAACTTTTTTTTTTTTACGGGCGTGCACATGCACACTGCAATCACTACAAAAATGCTACTATTTGCGACATACGATGCTCATTAACTATGGAAATTTGCACGTAACTGTTGATGCGTTGTCCTTCGTAATTGTAGGTGAAATTATTATACTATGTACCTGTTACTTCATCACCAATGATTCGATGATTCTCCAATGAAACAATTAATTCGTGAGTTTGATAAAGCTATTAGGACTTATTTTCAATATGAGTTTGCAGATCCGATAATTAGAATGATATTTACAAATTTTGCTAAATGCTTTTAACAGTAAAAACCAAATTCCAGGAAAACGTAAATGCTGTTTATGTTTCGTAGTTTTGAGAACGCGAAGCCAATTGTAACTACGACCAGATGTGTAGAGGACTAGGCGCGTCTGCCGGACAACAGCTTATGAAGGTCCATACAGCTGCCAGATGGTGTTTCCCGGATCACTGGCGAGAGTGCTCTTAACTACGCACTGAAAACGCAGACAGTTAGAGTTCATTGAGCAGAATAATGCAATTAAAACCCATCCAGTCGGCAGACACGAACTCATCACGCTTCTAGCGGATGCCGTATTAAAACTTGCCACTGGTGTTTGTAACAGCTGTAATTTGAAGAACGTTGCCCTTAGTTAATCTAGAGGTTATGACTCATTTGCACCACAAAAACCTGCGTTTACTCAAAAACTGCACAAGTATTAGATCCTTAAAACTGCACAATTAAACATTAAGTCCTTAATATATTTCGCAGATCTTGGTCATTTAAAAAAACTTGCAATAATTAGGACTGAAGTATGAGAACTTACATAGGAGCGGTCAGATGCAGTACTTCCAGCAAAATTGGTAGCACAAAAATTGTTGTGAATTTGTGACAGTGAAAACAAGAACACCAAGTTTGCAGCCGATCGCGTACATCTGTAAATCCATAAACGTTAGTCGGTACTCCCAACTCACCTTAAATTGGTCCCATCCAGACCAGCTGTTAGCAGTATAGAAGTCCAGCAAAACGAGACGGCATGCATTTAATTATCCACTGTCCAACTCCAAAGAAAAATGTATCCTGGGAATTTGTTTCAAACATATATTTGTTTATTTCGATAAATACAATATGGTGCGTGTTTGTAGCACTGCTATACGGTGTCCAAACGCACATGGAAAAATAAAAAAAGAAAACATTTATAGTCTGGGACCCTCAGCAACTCTGTCTCTTCTTTCTTGGGGTAGAGGGGAAAGCGCGGCTCGCGCAGATCCGCAGGTTCTCTGGGGCGCAGTTGCACGCGCTGCTGGAACTCACAGGCGCTGTAACTGGATGCTGCAACCCATGCTGGAAACGCGAGCGAGAACACGGGAAAAACACTGCTAGATGGCAATACAAGGCATCGGGGCTCCAGAGAGCAACATGTGGCAGCGCAGATTCCAGCATCTGTCATATGTTGACAATACTCGTCGATTGTTTTGTTTTGGAAAGAAAGCGAGAAAAAAATCCAATACTTTCACCCACCTCGCAAGTATAGAATGTAATGTAAAATCCGCAATAGAACTGTTGGTGATGTTCGATAAGAGTACGCAATTGCACTGTCCACATGCGAAGAACTCCCAATGGCGCGAGAGTGTTTTTTTCCCCAAGTCAGAGGTGTCTGTGGTGATTGGGAAAGGACAGCTATTGGCTAGTAGTTGTCTGATGTGCATGCAGGCACCTAACCATAGCATCTCTTCAAGACATGCAGTCGAGTGTGACAGATTTATAGGTTTCAACGTGCTGACGTCCCTTTAAGTCCATCCTCCCTAGTGTCCTATTATTTATTTATTTATTTTTACTGCCACCAGAACAAGATAATGACCAGTTTAAAACTATATTTCCTCTAACCGCCTGCTGCCTCTCCAGTTTCTTACTGCGAATTTGGAATGCTTTTTGGATTATGTCAGCACCGCGATGTTCGTGTGTATGTTACGATACAGCCCGGAAGAGGTTATGGATGAACCGTAAACTGGCTCGGCTGTGTGGATGTTTTTGGTGTACCGAGTTCTACTTGGTTCCACGGCAAGTCTTTTTAAACACACACCACTACACGCGAAATGCAGTGCATCTATAAGTGGTGTAAATAGCGTGTTTAAAGTGCGGATTTTTTGTTTACATTGCAGATGGATTGCAGTGCACAAATTACCAATGAGTATTAGTGGACATTGAATGCTTCAATATGTTCTTCTCATTATTTATTTTCTGAAATTGGATAAGTAAACAAGAAAAGAGAAATACAATTCTCTCTCTCTCTCTCTCTCTCTCTCTCTCTCTCACACACACACACACACACACACACACACACTTTGTAATTTTTTTTAATTAGCACACGCACAAATATAAAAATATAATTACCTATAATTAAAATAAATTTAGTGTTATGTATGTTTTCTGTCACAGCAAATGACCCATTACAAATATTACATTCTTATTCAAGACAGTTTACTCAGGGTGTGACCTCAGTTACTGCAATGTGCTTGGAGTTGCGTCCTCATCAATCTTCTGGTGATGTTCACCATGTTAAGAGCCCCTATTCAAAACCATAATTCCTATTCTGTACCATAATTCCTACAAAATAATTTAGGCAATCTCTGGCAAGCAACAAAATCTTCTTTTGATAATGTATGGTTTACCTAAGTATTGTTTCAAAGTAAATGTTCTCCTTTTCATATTTAAAACATGTCATGCATGAAAAGTATTTCTTACAATGTAGTACATTTCTGTATTACAATTTGTAGTTATTTTGGAACTAATATCAAAAATGTGACTATATTCAGTCAATGTAATCTGTGCCTGTAGAATTTTGTAAGAACTCCCTGTTCATAATAAATACTTTTTGGTTGGGGTTTACCTCTGCGTTAACAGTCTGTCAGACTGTGGTTCCTCTTGCCAACAGAAACATTGTTAGCACAGCACATGTGGTTGCGAGAGGACCCTTTGGGGTTTCTTTCAGAAGGTGTGATCTGTTGTGTCATGGAGGTCCAACAAAATTTAAATCCAGACTGTGACCTCACAGTATGTGTACTGTAGGCAGGTAATCCACACTTTTTACTGCAGGCTAGCGACAATATAGGATCTGCTAACCTCTAACCGCATGGCAGAACCTTAACATGGAGCCAAGAAATGATATCATGTGACCAGTGGTAATCCATGTGACCTTTGATGGCACTCATTCCATAGTGAATTCCAGTGTCATACTTTCGCTCAGATACACGCATGCGTTTAAATATACGGTAAGCTGTGTTGCCTGGGCCAGTGCCCTACCAGGCCACTCTTATGTGGATGTCTACGTGACGCATTAACGCTAATGCTAATTTTCCAGCTGAGCTGTTAGCCCAGCTTCATGACTTCAGGCTGCACTGTTTCACTGTCAGTCCATCAGCCTTCCTAATGTCCTGGTGCTGAGCAAACTCTGCAGAAACATAAGCCAGATGAAAAATCAAGACATGGGGTGATGAGGATTTATTTCCAACTCGTTTTCATCAGAGGTCCTCAGTTCTTCTGGTAACAATATGGCCCAGAACCACAGAAGGGCGGTGATTTTATCATACCTCTCTGTTATTATAGATGACTCTGCTTTTAAGCCTGGATCCTCTCTCTTAACATTATGTCAGTTATGCTGTATTAACTGTAGTTAATGGCAGCAGATGTTCTGACGTGAATTGTATTGTCTTACCACCTTACCACCTTTGAATAATGCGTGGTATAGATGAATGCATGGATGGATTTGAGCATGATGTGGTGTGTTTTGCTATGCTGGACATTTAAATTGTGCCTCATCAATGTCCATCAGAGCCCTGTGGGACACACTCAATGTCACAGAAGTCAGAGGCATGTGCTGCATACTGACAATGTAGAGGGAGACCGAAAGAGGGAGGTGCAGGGAGGAGGAGGGAGCACAAGAGGAGTGTGGACGCACCCAGAGCTGAGTGCTGAGAAAGAACGAGACAGAAGAAACAAGGGCAGAGATGAAGAAGAGGAGAAGGAGTATCTCAGAACCTGATGCTGGACAAAACCTGATACTGGATAGGTACTTTACACATGTTTAACACGGACATGAAAACAAATTTACACCAAATCAGACCAGGAGCCAATAGTGGGCAAATGTCAGCTCACGTTTGGGATTTGGCACACATGTTAGTTGCCCCCACCCAAGGCTGTCCCCAGTACATGCAGCTGCCTCAGCCAGCTGCAAAAATAAACACAGAGAAAACAGGGGAGATCTTTACTAGGGTTAATGTCCTTGTCACAGTGTACATATACAGCCCTGAAAGTGAAGAGTCATACTTTCATGTAAGACATTTGATTTCCTCCACCTTGTTAATTGAAAGGCATTGCACGCAGTTCTAAAAATCCTTTGCATATTGTCACAAGATATTTATCTTATTACCGTTGCCGTAGTGTTTTGTTTCACTGATTCAATGGTCAGTTTTATGTCCAGCTCATTCATCACATTATATTCAAAGCTCAGAAGTAGAATACTGGAGAAGAATTTTCAGTGTTTTCCAGTGTCCACTGTGCCTTTTTAACTGCTCAGACACCTTCAACAATATATGAATGAACATCAGCAGTACACTAATTAGGAAGCTACAAGTTTCTTTGTATTGATATGTTTCTATCTGTAAATATATGTCAGGAGTCCCGCTAAATCTTAACATTTGAAGACGTAACTTTTTTTATACAATACATATATAGAATAGTGTTTTGGAATGAATGTCATCAAACCATTTGTGAGTTTTGTGGTTGAAATTGAGATGCCTAGATTAAAAACGAAAAATATACCATTATGTTAAAGTTGTATGTGGATGATTTCCCATGGAATATATATATGTGTGTGTGTGTGTGTGTGTGTGTGTGTGTGTGTGTGTGTGTGTGTGTGTGTGTGTGTCCACGTGTATCCATGT
>JABJVR010048312.1:1523-24852 GCA_025773905.1 Chitala chitala
CCACACCTGCACCACGTTACAGTGCTCCTGCAGAGCTCCACACCTACCCAACTTCCACACCTGCACCACGTTACAGTGCTCCTGCAGAGCTCCACACCTACCCAACTTCCACACCTGCACCACGTTACAGTACTCCTGCAGAGCTCCACACATACCCAACATTACTCATTGCCCATCTTCATTATTACTCTCACTTGTGTCCATTAATCACAACTTTCATCTGATGCTAAATTTAACAGCAAAAGTGCAATGCATTTGTAATTAAAATTGTCCCCTCAATATAACATTTTTATTTTGGAGTTAAAATGTATTTGCCTTAGAACTGCCTGTAAGGTTTTCCAATTACATGAAATAAATGATTTATGAAGGCATTTCAATTTTAAACAATTCAGTTTTACACCACAAGCTATTTAAGGCAGTGTGTTCTTTGCTCACAGTCTCACTTGGTAAATCAGTATTTCTGTGAACAATTAATAATTGACTGTTTCTGAACATAGGTACAGTCCTTCTTAAAAGAATTGTCTTAAAGTAATATTAAATAATTACAATAAATAGAAACCAAATCTGATGCACAGAAAAACAGATTACAACACCATAGCAGTATCTGGTTACTGTATAATGTCTCTTCCATAAATATTACCCATGGACTCTGACAGCCAGTCAACATTTCTCTGCAATTACTGCAATACTTCAACACACAGAACAACATAGCAAGCTTTCATGAAACCACATATATTCAAGTAATATTACTTCACTTCCATCAATGTATGTGGTGTGTTTCACTGCTAAATAGCAACTTGCAATAGGGACATTGATGGAAGTGAAGCACTCTGAGATTTACTTCAAATATAAAGTGCACTATAAATAAAATGTATTATTATTATTATTATTACTTGAATATATGTGGTTTCACATATATTACATGTCAACTTATGAAATCACAGGGATATGAATAAGATGTTTTAAAAGATATTCAGTGGAGAATGTAGATAGTTTGATGGCATCTTTATTGTATTAACATTTTCTAAAGCATAAAGAGGGAAGTCATGTTTAAATGTTATTTCACCTCTAGCTTGGCTCTTATCTACTAAGTGGCAGAAACTGTCAAAAAAACAAGCTTTGTGGCTGGAAAAAAAAGGGAAAAAAAGGGAAAATAGGAAAAAAAAACAGCAGCAGATGGTTGAATACCAAGACTTTATTATTTAGTTTAAATTGTGTAAATGTCCATTTACATTGTCAAGCCACTGTATTGACATGTAATAGTTATATTTATTTATTTATTTTGTATTTTTTGTAATATCAATAAAACTATAAAAATACATGTTTAACCTAACCTCAAATACCAGGGCGTAAAATACCTTACAGACGTGTGAATATGTAAATAGGTGTCAACTGCAACTTGTTCTCATGACAAAAAGCAAAGGCTTTAGGAAATGCACACCATGCTGAGTGTGTGATAGCCCGACAAACTAAATGTGTATGGAACACAGTATTCACACATTTGTACAGGCTTGCAGATTTAATTGTTTTACATAAAAAAACTGTTAAAAATTAATTGCATTTATTCACTTTGTTTGACGTCACAATAGGAGCAAGTCAGGAACTGCTGTAAAATGGTGAACTGTATGCCTGTGCTTCGTGATTAAGTGCAAAAGTGCAAATTGTAATAACAAAATATTCAAAGATAGAAAACACACAAGTCAAGTGGGAGTACAAGACACCAAAGCACACAAGACGAAAAGTGTTAAGCTCATGGGTCAGAGATGAGTGACCGTAGAGGATAGGTCCCAGGTGGGACTTACAGGCTCAAACTGAGATGACACCAGCAGCTAGTTTACTCCCACACCCTGTCACAGGAAGGCATGACAAGTAATCCTAACTGGTATTAAATTATATATCTACAAAGAGAAACTAAATCTGAAATCCTACTTGATCATTTTGACACATGAGAGATCTCCTGTTCCATCATGCACTACAGTGCTCAAATTTAAAGCCCTTAGTAACGAGCACCTGGGAAATTCTCGCACGTAAAGACTCATGAGAGCAGCCTGAGATGCCCAAACCCACACCGGTTGAACAACCATATAGCCCTAATATGTCTAAACAACCAAGTTGGACTTGGATTTTGGGAGTGTTGACTATCAAACATTACATGTGTTTTTGTCCATCTTTCCCGTGAAGTGCATTGGAACAACACTGTTGTGAAAAGCTGAACATGGTTAGGTTGCATCACAGAGAAAAATTAAAATCGCACTGCAGAGAATATTTACACAACAAACATTCACATAAGTACAACAAAATACAACAAATACAACACACACACACACACACACACACACACACACACACACACCAGAGTGTTGGTTAGCCACAGTATCACTCAGAGTATTTGTGGGAAAATTCTTTTATAGAGTACAGTTTAGCGTAGCCCTGAACTCATCAACTGTATGAAAACTGACAGAACTGGGACTCTTGGCAGAGACCCGAGTAATTGTGTACAAGCGCTGGACCAAACGTACAGGAGCTGCGCCGTTTTGTTTAATAAGCCGGCACTGTCTGCGATGTTGGACAGCATTAATGACAGCACCAGACTCCGCTGGTGAGGCACTTTCCATTTTGGGACCGTAGCTGGTCACTCTGAACACAAACACTGAAACAACCTCTCTACCGTGAACTGGCTGATCTCCACATTGAAATATCAAACTTGCGGTTCTTTTGCATCCTAAAGATGAAACTATGGGAAATTTACTGGAATATTTACTATGGGTGCAGTTTATCTGTTCAGCATGGATCAGTGTCTGCCTTTAGAAACATCACCATGTAAGACGGATATGGAAGCCTGCTGACATTCAACCACTTCGGTGTATACTTTATTTATTAGACACCTAAAAACAGTACAATACATGGAAGGCGATTTCGAGTGGTTTACTAACACAATTTCATTCATTATTATGCATAAAAAAATCGCCGTGTACATCTAAAGTGTAGGCTACACCGCCTTACACTATTAAAGGGAATGGTAGCAGATGGAAGCGTCAGACTTTCAGCTGCAGCAGTAAAAACATTAAGTAAATAAATGATTTCATGGGGGTTAAATTTTGCTCCCCCTCCAACCTAAACACTTTACAGTTGCCTACGAAGAGCATCATCGTGTCTGCGAAACACGTACGAAAAATTACATATTGTCAATTATTCTGTCTCGCATAAGAAGCAATCGAGGAACACCGTGTACGCTAAAGGGAAAAAATGTGCCAAACGTTGTGCGACTTCGCACAGCAACCTGCAGCCTGTCTGAAAACCCTACATGCATTTAAGTCGCGTACTACTGTAACAACGTTTCAAAGAAAAATAATATGTGAGTGAACAAGAAAATATTCTACACTGGTTTACAGATACAGGGATTTTCTTCTACTGAATCTTTAGCCAGCAGAAATGCGGCGGGCTACATCTTACATAGACTCGTATTTATCTAGAGTGTGAAGAAGCTGGTATCCGTCTAATGAGCCCCTTCATGACCCATTTCCACTATGACAGACCGAACCAGCACTAAATCCAACACGAACACTTTTACTGTTAACGCGTGTCAACTAAAAGCCCCCAAAACAGCTATAATGCGACTAATGCAGAAAATTACATTTCTGCTAAAACACCAGTTTTTGTGATTTGTGATCAAGATTCGTGATTGCGTTTTCCAGTTTTCATCTGATGACTGGGATGAAACACATTGCTCCTCCACACCCTTCTTCACTTGCGCATGTGCGCTTATGAGACAAAGGAGCAGAGCCGTTCCTCGGACCCATCTTCCATGCAGAGGAGATGTCGGCATCCGTGCTGTGATGCGTGGCAGGTGCGAGTGCGATCGTGAGCCCAAGTCGTTTTGTTAAATGAAATTTCCCAAACATCCTTGGTTTAATTCATGTCCGGATAAAAGAATTAGATCCATCAGTAAAACACACTAAATAATTCCCTGATGCTACAGTATAGTATAGTTTTCCTCAGCTTTTTTCCCCCCTCGTACTCGTATGTACAGTAGGCTGTAGGTGTACATGTTTTCACGTACAAAAAATATACATACCGTATATACTCGTTGATTTCAGACAATGTTGGCAAGACAACAAAAATATTTATATATTTCCGAAATATAGAGAAGTAAAAATTAATTATTAAGAAAATATTATTTAAATGCTTGTTTGATAGTAATGTTAATGGGTATCCATTTTGAACAATGAAAACGTAGTATATTTAAAAAGCAGTTTACGTTTACATTAGATATTGTTCGTCGTCTTCAAAAACGCAGATAATACGGATATTCTGTATCATGATATTCACTCCCCAGTTATACGTGTAGACGACAACTGAGCATTTCTGTGCGCATCTAGGGAATACAGCCACCCTCCAAACTTAAATTTGAAATTACTACATGCTGCATATGTCGATGCCGTTATATTTCCAGTCTAGTTTCAGTTACTGATTTTGTGTTCACTCTGAGCGATTTTCAAACATGCTTGGAATAATTACCGCGTTAGACCGCAAATTATTAAAACTAATTAATAAAAATGATTATGGGGAAAAAACACTCTTCGAATTCTTAAAATTGCACCCAAATCCCATAAGGTTACGCAAATATATTCAGTGAATGGAATTTTGGACTATCGGTCCTTTAAACCACTGGCATTTTTAAAGGAGGTGTATCAAAACCATAAATGCCAAATTCATTTTGACCATAATGAAAAAATAGGGATAATAGTTTTAAAAACGGTGAGCGACTCTTACCGGTTTTTGTTTGTAAGAAGCTCAAACGGGCTCCTGTTGGGTTAATACTTCTTCTCCGACGTGAGTGTGTGCGGCTGCGGTGTGTGTCAGGGCAGTGGTGCGCGCGACGCTCTGTGCATCTCACTGCCGCACACTCACAGGCAGGAGCAGATCGCGTCTCACTCAGCGGCACCAAGAGGGCGCTTCACTGGCGCTGCTTCTGCAAAACCCGTCATGTGCACTGATTTCGGCTTTAATCAGCCCTGTTTTAAAACGACACGTCTGACACTAGTCAATAAGAATGTAAACCTTAACAGACGCCTTCACAGATCAGTCTGATGATAATTGCTCCAAACCGATACACGTTTGATTATATTAGGGTTTTGTACAAATCTTCATCGAGGTAACATTGGTCAACGGCTTCAGATATGGTTTACGCAGCACATACTACGGGTGGTATCGCTTAAGTTAAGTAGACGTCGTACAGGAGTTATATAAATTTACAAATATATTTAAATATGTACGAACAAACAGTACTACTGTTAGATTTTTTATTTCTTTTTTCGTTTCAGACAGGGTTGGGGGTTGTAGGAGGTATTTTGACAACACCTAATTCTGTGCATCTATGTGGAAAGGCCAGCAGACATCTTGCGCCCTCTGTCTACTACAGTAGTCTGATTTCATAACGCATGGTTTGTATGTCTGCAGCAAGCTGTGTTCTGTTCTATGATACTTCATCAAAGGGATTCACATAGACCCGCAGGACATAGTCCTATATTGTGTGAATCTCACAGTCTTATGTTGTTGTAAGACCTGCCCACTAGTTATGTTATTTTCATTTGATTCCAGTTGTCTTTTTTTAATTCAGGTTTTTCTGGGTTTAGGTCTCTATTTGACGATTCCTCTGATGATCTTTGGATGGTGTTTTGTTGTCAGGTATCATTGGTTTTCCTGGTCACCTGTGTTTTTTGTGTTGTTTTATTTAGTCTTGTTCTGGTCTGTTTCATTCAGTTTTGCATGTTGACCCCCGGCTTTTTGAGTTTTTGCTTCAATAAAACAAAATAATGTGTAAAAACATCACAAAAAACCAAGCCTAAAGAATCAGTGTACTGGACTGTGACCCTTCCTGGAGGGGAAGCAGCAGCTTTTGTGGCAGTTTGACTGGCTGGAGCATCTCCAAGTAACCCACTTCAAGAGTCAACACCTCCCTGTGACTAAGTAAACCTCTGAAATTGTACGCTGTGGACCTCCATACTCTGTTGGAACCCTCCAGACCCATGTTTTCTGCTTGTTCTCCTGGCCCCCCACCTAGACTCCATGCCCTCTCCCCAGGACTCTGTTAGTTGGTGGCCTGGGGCCACATTTTTCAGCAGTGCATATGATCACATCTGTGTGTAAACAGTGCATTTCTACACAATATGTGAGATTTTGCAGCCTGGTGGCTCAATGGGTAGACCATTGGGCAAGGATGTGGAAGCCTCTTGGTTCAAATCCCATCACAGCCAGGTGTGTCCTTGAGCAAGACATTCAGCGTTAGCTCCCCAGGCACCGCATGTAGCTGGCAGTCCACTGCTCCTTCAGGGGATCGGCCAAATGTAAAAGTCATTTCCCTCTGGGATTAATAAAGTACTATAAATAACATTAAAAATTAATCTGAATTTTCTTAAATCTACGCACATTTCTGACCATATGTACATACAACTACCCACACCCAGTTCCAAGTCATAACAAATATTTGATTATTTTTATTTTATTATTATTGTTTTTTTATATATATATAGCAGCCTGGTGGCTCAATGGGTAGAACATCAGACTGGAATGCAGAAGTTTCCTGTTTCCAGTTGGCACTGTTTCTTTAATTCCCCTTTTTCTAATTGTCTTGTTAATGATATCAGTAATCCCTCTTGTGTCTTATTAGTGTGTCTCCTTTATATACTCCCCTTTTGTCTTAGTGCTTTGCTGGTTGTTGTTAGCTGAAATGTGTGCCATTGCTGTAGCAGCTGTATGGTTGTTGTTGTTTTTGACTATCATTATCCTGTTTGGACTCCCAATAAACTTCCTTTTTTGCACATTAGACCTTGCCTTTACCCCTCCTTTGCCCTCAAAGTTACACTATACAACACAACACAAAATCAAAGGGCATGAAAACACGTTACCTCACTTCACAAAGCCAGCAATTGTATTAGGTATTTTATGGCACATCATTCTGGAAAATACTGAAGAATGCTTGCTGTCCCATTATATTAGTGAGGAAACAAAGATATGACAACATGATGAGCCATTACAGAGAACAAAAGGACTCCAATACCATTTACTGTGCAAGCTGGCGGTGTAAAAAACTCTGGCAACCGTAGTGTTAAAACAATGGTTTAACATCATGGAAATGTCCAGTTACTAGGACTGTGTTACATGTCAAACCAACATTCCATATCATTGATTTTTTTATAATCTGTAATTCTGGTAGATGCCCCATCTTGTTTCAATGATGGGAATGCCAGCACTGTGTCTACAGTAATACTGGCAACACTCACATCTAAACAGGACAGGTGATGTTGACTGTGTCTTTCCCCAGTAACACCAATGTTGCACTTATATGTAATTATGATCTTTTTTGCAGTAACTTTTAGATCAAACCATTTACTTCTGACATGACTCTCTGCTCCGTTGATGCTGTTTTCAAACTCCTGCCCATGCAAAAGCTTTTTTTCTGCTTGTCAAACTCACACACAAAGGGCAGAATTGTTTAGTTTGGTTTATTTCTGCTTCTGAGATTCAATTTCTGTTAAACATAAAGGTAATTGTTTAACGCACATACCTTATGATGCAGCCTAGACACATCATCAGTAATGTAACCCAGAGTCATCAGATGTTTCGGGTTTTTCAAACATCATACACCATCGCCCAGACGACCCAGTCAAGGGTGATAAGCCCCTAATTTGTGTCTAGGTAGCTTGTGGGGTCCACGGATCACCCCTTTTGGTCCACAGCCATCTTGATGCCTTCTCTGCAGCATCAGTGCTGTTCTTGATGGCTCTTTAAATGTGCAGTCCTCTAAAGCCCAACAGCTTGAGAGCTCTGTAGAGCGAATGGCCAGTAAACCCTTTGGCAGCTGACCTCAATGGGGAAACACTGGGTTTTCCAGCCCCTGTTTCGGCAGTTGTCTACAAGCTCTCCATACTTGGTCCTCTTCCTCTCAAACGCCTCTCCCATCCGGTCTTCCCAGGGCACAGTCAGTTCCAACAAAACCACCTGACCTAAAGATTCTGATACAAGAACCAAGTCAGGCTTAAGTGTTGTCATGGCTATAGTATCTGGAAATATGTAAAGGTAAAAATGTATTATAAATGCCAATTTCTCTGTGTGGGAAAATTTTCAAATTTCATGCATATGACGGTAATAAGATTTTTTTTCTGATAAACGTTGACAAATGAGACCGCTGGAGTCTGTTGTTGAGGGTGCGGGGGTGTCTGTCATGGGCTTTTTATATTGATGTGTCATCAGCCCATTGTTAGTTTGATTTGGCTCCACTTGTGTCTTGTTTGTGTATGTATTTAAGACAGGTTTTTCTTGTGTTTTGAGATTGGTTATTTTTGTTTGTTTTGTTCTTGTTTTCTCTCATGTTCTACTCTGTTGCTCCGTTTTGTAATGTTTTACTTGGTCTTGCCCTGATCTATTTTGCGGCTTGGGTCTTAATCTTTTACGTTTCTTCTTCCATTGAAATTGCTCTTAGGCCCTCCTTTAAAATGTTACAGTGAAACCGGCACTAGGAGAGTTCATAGTTTCTCTTCTGCTTTAATTTTATTTCTATTCCAATAACTGCAAAGTGTCTTGGGGCAACTCTGTTGCAAAAGGTGCTAAATAGAAATGGATAGTGTTCCACATCTTTTATAGCAGCAGCCCAAGAATTTTGGTTGGCCACTACTGGATCACCAATGTTTCAAACATTGGCCTGAAGATGGGTTGCACATGGATCCTTTCCCATTTTTGTTCATGTTTGTGCAACATGTGAACATGAGACCAGAGAAAAACCATGACAGCTGATGGTAGCAAGCCCTATGCATTGGCAGGATTTTAAATTCCACCCCCTCCCCACTTTGAGGCTTCTATAGTCTTCATATTTCTCCTTTTGAATAACCTCATGTCCTAGGAATTAATATTTTTTGGTTTCCGACTCTTTAGTCTCCAGGCCACCCTCAACTCTGTACTGGATGAACAGTTGGATGATGGATGGTTTATTTTGGACTCTTGGTCATTGGTTATGATTCTGGAATTTGTTTTCAACAGTAGCTTGTAAATCACTGACAGTTTCTTTTTTTTTTTACTTTAACTTATTTTTCATTAGTCTGATTTTTCCAAGCATGAACTTCAGTTCTTTTCTTCAGCTGTCTACACTTGCTTTTCATCATCAGTTTTAGTCTTAAATCCTTTCATCTCCACAGTTTTCATAGTAAAAGGTTACCCATAAATGTCAGGTTGAAATAGAAGTAGAAAATTCAGATCTATGAAATCATTAATATGCCATAATCTGTGAATAATTACTTTCATTCTTTTATAAATTTCAATGAGCACAAGTCTGCAAACGCCTATAAGCTTTTGCTGTTGCTGTCACCCGGACTCCTCTCCAAAGTATAGAGCATCAATTTGTATTATACTTGAGAGAATTTGGTGCACCCTGCTGGAACCTAAAAATCCCTGCAGTTGCTATACATCAGCAGTTCTAGGGACCTGTCTCACTAAGCAGGACTTAAGTGCTCACTTGTTAAGTTCAGAGTTAGTTTGCTTTAAATTTGGCTGTTCTGTGTCACAAAAACTGACCACTTTTTAACTGGCCACATTGCCATGATTACTTATGCTGTACGCATAACCTGCTTTGAAGCAGGTTAAGTTCGAGATCAGGGATTAGACACAGTGGTAAGAGCAATTGGCAGAGAGGAAAATGAAGTTTAACCTCTGCTGTACTAGCTGTTCTCTCACTGAAGTAATGGCATCGCCATTCTTTAAACCCTTAGGCATGAGTAGACATCAGCTCACAAATTGTGAGAAGATCACTTTGCAAGGTTAGAGATTTACTAAATCCATAGGCTTTCCCTAATTTAACATTAAACAAAGCATATAGGTTTTCAGAAAAGGGTGTGTTGTATCTGTGCCAAGTTTCAGGGCCTCAAATTGAGAAGGTTACTCACTAAAGCCAAAATTTGCTGTCAAAAACTATGCACATTTTTTTTTTTGCTGGGAGCTATTTGTGTGCAGTTGGAGATGCAGAGATTATAATAAAACACCCACTCCGCATTAAGCTATTTATGAAATATCAAAACACTTCTGTTATGCATCCTGGCCAGTACTCCACATTGGCCATAAAACAGATTTAATAACATTGCTGGTAAGTAGCAAATGGTTTTACAGAAATGCATGTTTTAAAGAAGTTTATAACCTGTATTATGACTTTTTATTGTGTTTTATTGTCCACCGCACTAGGAAAAATCTACCTTGTACCCACCCCATTTATCATACCGCGTCTCTAATTTGTGAACATATGATGCTTCGATGTTAGTAAATGCTCAATAAATGTCCCGAGCTGTGATGCTAGGTGTCAGGTCAGTGCATGGCTCCAGTAGCCATTGCTACATGAGTGACTGAAGTAAAGCATGTAAAATGTACACCCTCAGCACCGACGTATTTCAATTTATTTTACTTGTATTATATGTCTGTTATTGTGCTGTGACAGGGATGTTGGATGGCTTGATATTTGGAGACAAGGGTTATGGCCATCAGAGGTTTTTAATGATGCCTCGTTATGGCAATGACAGGAGTGCAAAGACACTTTAATGTAGCCCAGAACAGATCCAGGGTGTAAACTGAGATGACATTTGGAATAATTAATCCATGTTTTAATTGTCTATGTGGTATGACGGAGTCCCCAGATTGGAATTCCCAAAAATATCTGCGTACATTGTACTATGCAGTATAACTATGAAGAAGAAAAGAAAACCTGCCTGGCCTTCATCCCTGTGATGAAGCACACCCCGGTATTCCTCACCATTCAACTAGTAAAGCTGTTAGACATGCTAAAGATCAATTATGTGTTGGAATATAAAATTATTTCTCATGTTGCTTCAATCTAGAAAGTAAAGATCACGTTAGTAACGTGAAAGATTATGAATGTGTTAAAAACAAAACTGATTTCAGTATGTGTCATGTGGCATATTTCCTGTTTACTGTATATTCTCATTTTTCAATTCAGTCTCTATTTCGGCTGATATGAGTTAACCAATTCTGTCCTCTGATACTCAGTCAGTAAGTGCACAAATGTCATCTTGAATCTTTACTGTAAATGACATTTACCTCAACACCCCCTATGCAAACAGAAAAGATCTCATTGTTGTCTGCTATCTAAGAATAATGCACAGTAGTGAATTATTATATAAGATACAATAAATACTAGGGTACACTGAAGTAGTGCATTGGGGTCTGTAATACAGTCTTGGGCTGCCATATGGATCTATGTTATTTATCATTATTATTTTCTCTAAATACCATTGCTTGGCATTGTAATTCAATTCTTCTCTTTCCCCTTCTCTATCTCTTCCTTTCTCTAATCTGAACAACAATCTAAACAACGTTTTAGCCAAACAAAACAAAAGGTATGTAGAGGGCATGTACCTTAATGATTGCATGCCCATCCCAACACGCAACAGGGCGTGACATATGTTCACATTCTCTTTTCCTATATAATGTTATATAAAGTTAGTTCAGGAGAAGGGACATGCAAGAGAATTACTTTAATAATACTTTGTATGTATTAAATATACTATATATTATATATAAATATACACACACACACAAAATCTAGAACCAATCTCGCCTAATATTGAGTAGGTCCCCCTCTAACTGCCAAAACAACCCTTACCCATTGAGACTTGGACTCCACTAGACCCCTGAAGGTATGCTGTGGTATCTGGCACAAAGGTGTCAGTAACAGATCCTTTAAGTCCTGTAAGCTGCAAGGTAGAACCTCCATGGATCCGACTTGTTTTTCCAGCCTATCCCACAGATGCTCGATTAGATTGAGATCTGGAGAATTTGAAGTCAACATCTTGAACTTATTGTTGTGTTCCTCAAACCATTATTAAACCATTTTTCCTTAAAGAGGCCACTGCCATCTGGAAATGCTGTTTCCATGAAGAGGTGTACTTGGTCAGCAACAATATTTAAGTAGGTTGTATGTGTCAAAGAAATATCCACATGAATGTTAGGATGCCCAGGAGGGGCTGGGCAGCCAGTCAACCTTGGGCCCCCAGAGTTTTTTTTTCTCCACACTGCGGAGTTGTTGGTTTCTCTCCTCTGTTGTTGTCTGGCTTCATTCATTTGTATTGATTTCTTAAATTTTCTGTGCAAAGCGGTTTGAGGCATGCTGTTGCGAAAGGCGCTATATAAAAATAAATTGAATTGAATTGAATGAATAGCAGGACTCAAGGATTCCCAGCACAACATTTCCAAAAGCATTACAGTAGCTCCACCAGCTTGACTTCTTCCCATAGTCCATTCTGGAGCCATCTCTTCCCCAGGTAAGAGACACACACGAACCCAACCATCCACATGATGTACAAAAATATGTGATCCATCAGACCAGGCCACCACCTTCCATTGCTCTGTGGTCCAGTTCTGATACTCACATGCCCATTGTAGTTGGTGTTGGTGGTGCACACATTTCAGCATTGACACCCTGACCAGTGTGCAGTTACACAACAACTGTGATGCACCTTGTGTTCTAATACATTTCTATCAGAACCAGAAATTAAGTTTTTCAGCAATTTGAGCTACAATAGCTTTTCTACTTCATTGCACTACACGGGCCAGCCTTTGCTTCCCACCTGCATTAGTGAGCCTTTGCTACCAATGACCCTGTTACCGGTTCTCTGGTTTCCCTTCCTTGATATGTCCTGACCACTGAAGACTGGGAACATCCCACAAGAGCTACAGTTTTGGAGTAACTCTGACCCAGTCATCTAGCCATTACAATTTGGCCCTTATCAAAGTCGCTCAAATCCTTACACTTGTCCATTTTTTCTGCTCCAATACATCAACTTTGGGGACAAAAAAGTTCACTTGCCTAAAATATCCCACATACTTCCAAGTGCCACTGTCATGAAATAATCAATGCTATTCACTTCACTTTCAGTGGTAATAATGTTATGGCTGATCGGTGTATTTCTGTATGTATAGTGGATTCAATTAAATTATGACAAATTCAGAATTCAAACCACATAATCAGTTTCCAAATTGATCATAGCTAAAATCAATAATCTATTTTTTCTAAATAGTGTTAGATTACACTGGAAAGCTCCAGCAAGCAGAACTCCCAGATGCAACAGAAAATCATACAATTGAAACTAAAACGGTGCATAAAAAACAAGGAGATTCTAAGAGAGACACAGGCTGTGCATGTGTACAGCTGTGTGCCTTTGTTCTTCATTTAAAGAAAGAGGGAGAGAGAGAGAAATACTCCCATGCTACTACCACAATTTGTACTTGTTAGTTGTTGCATTTGTACTCAACACACCCCCTCTTATATCAGTAAAATTGTCATTAATGGAGCCAGCCTGTAACTTTGTAGTACAACATTGTACTGTTTTAAAACATAATGACAAAGCAGCCAGGAGGCAACTATGAAAACTTCACCATACACACAAGACACATTGGTGATAGCACTGAGATTCTATAGCTTTAAAACTATATGGCACTTTAAGTTAACAATATACAGATGCCCCTGTGTTTGTTTCAGACTGAGGTAGAGGATGTAGACCATTAAATTTAGACAGAAGCCAGTGAAGTAATAAACCATAAAATTGGTGAAGGGAAAGAACGACTAAGGACACCAAAAGATGTGATGAATTCCAAAACGTCTGTTTCATAAAATTGCTTTACGTGCCAAATTCATAAACAAGGAACAACAGTTAAGGCCTTTTTACAGCATGACTCCTTGTGGTTTGTAACACCACTTGCATGTATATCCGATATACTTTTTGGTTATGTATCTCACCAGCCATTTATTTCTGCTTTGATTTGGGTAGAATAGGCAACAGCAATAATAATAAAATCATAACCAGAGCTGAAAGCTTTGCTTCTTTTACCAATAACTCTTAAGCAATAGTGCAAGTTTTGAAAGGTTATGTATGAAACCATATTTTTCACCACTAGGTGTAACTATTCAGCAGTTTAACTCTAAACAGTAAATATAGAAACTGCTTTAAGGTGAATATTTGCCAGTAAAAGGTTTAGTACTTTTAAGTGTGCTCTAGCATTGCTAACAATACTCAGAAAAACAAGTGCTTACAAAATTTAGAAGCTGAGAGATTCTTTAACAATTGAGGGTTGGGTGGTGCAATCCAGCTCTTATTTAAATATACAACTTTGATAGTTTCATATATGTCGGAAGTTGATTTTTTATGCCTTTAATGTAATCACATTATACCTAGCTGTGAAATAACACACATTTCCTATGAGAATATATTAGGCAACAAGTGGTTTTGTCCTATGTCTAAAACCCTTGATCTCAGTATTAGCACCTTCCATAAACACATCTGAACATCTGTAGGACATACAATACAAGCCTGATATACACATGTCCAAATATGACCTCTGGTTAGTATCTGTGGATATGCATGTAATAGTCATAAGATGAATGCCTGACTAGGACCTAATATGCATATCTAAGGATGCACTAGACATGTCTGATCTCTTAACATGTACTCATGATCTATTCTGAACATCTGGTTTACAAACAGAATACATAACTTGAAAGGGGAAAGATACATTTAGTCATTTAATATTCCTATACATTTTTTATGAAATTAATTTTATTGTATCAAGTTCAGTCAATTCGAAATCTTTATCAGTTTTTCATTGCTTTTTCTATTGTTATGCAACAGTAATAAATTATAATAATCATGTGGCCACCTTTTAAACACATCCAATTATGAATAACCAAATTAAAATCCTGAGTTTCTGTAGCCACAATCTGTACATTACACAATAAGAGCATCTGTGTTCATGATTCAAATTCAATAAAGTGTGGACAATAATAAATCAGATTTACCAATATACAATTATAAACTGGGCAGCACGGTGGCGTGGTGGTTAGAACTGTCGCCGCACACCTCCAGGCCTGGAGGTTGATTCCCACCTTGGGTCTGTGTGTGGAGTTTGCATGTTCTCCCTGTGCTTGGTGGGTTTTCTCTGGGTTCTCTGGTTTCCTCCCACAGTCCAAAGACATGCAGGTTAGGTTGACTGGTGTGTCCAAATTGCCCATAGTGTGTGTGTGTGTGTGTGTGTGAGTGTGTGTGTGCACCCTGTGGAGGGTTGGCACCCTGCCCTGGGTGTCCCCTGCCCTGCGCCCTATGTGCTCTGGGATGGGCTCCAGGCTTCCCCGTGACCCTCAGTAAGAATGAGCAGTATAGAAGATGACTGGCTGGCAATTATAAACTGATAATAATTGATTAAACAGATTCATACAATAATGGATAATATATAAAAATAATAAAACAACAGAAACAACACATAAAAAGCATAGGATTACATTATTCATTTATCCTTAAATCAAATATTTCAAAAATCAATACTCACATTTACTATTGAGAATAAGTAGTTAATTTGTGTTTTCAGTAGTGCTTACAGTAAACCCTGCCCCTTGCATTCTTCTGGTCTTCTGCTATGAACACAACAAGGTCAAAATAGTTTGATAAGGGAAAGGATCCATAGAGCATGTGGCCAACTGCTTAGCCCAAATAAAAACGAGGCACCTTGAACCTTGCACAGAAACAATATAACTGTAGCACACAAAGAGGCAGACCAGGTTAACTGTGGCACACAAAAAGGCTAACCATGACACACAAACAGGCTAACTGTAGCACATAAACAGAGTAACTGTACCATACAAACAGGCTAACTGTAGCACGGAAACAGGCTAACTGTGGCACACAAACAGTCTAACTGTAGCGTACAAACAGGCTAACCAGACTAACCGTGGAACACAAACAGGCTAACTGTACCAGACATACAGGCTAACTGTGGCACACGAACAGGCTAACTGTGAACAGAGCTGAGTAGAAAGAGACATGAGGCCTGTATGGACCTTAAATTGTGCAGAAATAACAGTGTAAAATCCAACTTCCACACTCCCCTTTGAGCATAAAATGCTCACATTGTAGGTTTAATTTCCTCCACAGTACGATTCTCCACAAACTCAAAAAATAATTCAAGCCCTTCATACAAGGGATATTTAAATATTATTTTCTTTATTTAAATATATCTATTTCAAAATTATTCAGGTATATTTAATGAATGTACCATTAAATGTGTTGTGTATGAGATTCATTCACTGACTCTCTCACTGCCACTTTATCCAATTCAGTCAGGGTCATGGGGTGTATGACATTCCATCCATCATCTTAACCGCTTATTCCTGGTGAGGGTCGCGGGGAAACCTGGAGCCCATCCCAGAGCACACAGGGTGCAGAGCAGGGGAAACCCAGGGCGGGGCACCAACCCACCACAGGGCACACACACTACGGGCAATTTGGACACACCAATCAACCTAACCAGCATGGCTTTGGACTGTGGGAGGAAACCGGAGCACCCGGAGAAATCCCACCAAACACAGGGAGAACATGCAAATTCCACGCACACAGACCCAAGGCGGGAATAGAACCCCAGGCCTGGAGGTGCACGGCGACAGTGCTAACCACCACGCCACCGTGCCGCCTGTATGACATTCATTAATGCAAAATATATGAGTTTAATTCAGGGATTACCCTTTGTGTATGTGTGAGACAGCATGCTTTTAATCTCACAGTTTTTGTGTCCACAATTTTCTGTTTCTGGCTGCAACAAGGTTGGTGAGACACTGACCTCAGGTGTCCTTCTATGACATCTATTAAGTTTTGTATTAGTTTAGACTATAGCTGGCTGTGAAATAACATGCATTCCCTAATTTTAACAAAAATATGCAAAACAACCATGATAACATTAATAGTTTTCAGAAAAGTCTGAGTTGGCAGGTTTGCTGGCTAGCTAGCTAGTCTCTCTTCCTCTTGCTCTGTGTGCAAGGAGGCATGAGGACACAACTCATTACAGAAACGGAGTTCAGTTGGAATGAATATTTACGGTTAGCCACAAGAATATTTTTAATGCCAAAGTATTTAAAATAAATTATGAACTTTTACAACCACTGAATCTTTTGTGGCAAACATAACTATCCCTGAACCTTCACTCACATGCCGACTCCTGACAAACACATTCACGGTGTTGCCATACTGTTGTTCTTGCTAGACTTTTTAGACCGTCTTAGCGACTTTATTTCCGTACAAAAGCCCCTTTGCATTCTTCCAAATGATTAGCATGAATGTTGTGGAGAACACGGACCTGATGCCAGCTCCAGCTTCAAAGAAGTGATAGACCATTTCTTCAACTGTAGAGCAAGTTCATTTCTGTTGACATGGATACCTTTACGTATTGTAGAGTTTGTGTATTTACAATTATTGCTACGTCACAGAATGCACTTTTTAAATAGTGATGGAATGCTAGTTTATTTTAACTCCAGTCCGAAGTGTGGCATTCAGTGTAACACTTCTAAAAAGCAACTTCTTCAGACCATCAGGAGAAATTAGAAATTACACACATCTATTGTACTGTAATTTATTCCCATGTATACTGCTCAGCGACAACAGTCAGTGGCACCTCTGACAGAAGCAGACAGTCTCTCCCTTTCCTCTCACACACAGTTAGTGGCACCTCTGACAGGAGCGTCTCTGCCTTTCCTCCCACACACAGTCAGTGGCACCTCTGACAGAAGCAGACAGTCTCTCCCTTTCCTCCCACACACAGTCAGTGGCACGTCTGACAGGAGCGTCTCTCCCTTTCCTCCCACACACAGTCAGTGGCACCTCTGACAGGAGCGTCTCTCCCTTTCCTCTCACACACAGGCAGTGGCACCTCTGACAGGAGCGTCTCTGCCTTTCCTCCCACACACAGTCAGTGGCACCTCTGACAGGAGTAGACCGTCCCTCCCTTTCCTCTCACACACAGTCAGTGGCACGTCTGACAGGAGCGTCTCTCCCTTTCCTCTCACACACAGTCAGTGGCACCTCTGACAGGAGTAGACCGTCCCTCCCTTTCCTCTCACACACAGTCAGTGGCACCTCTGACAGGAGCAGACCGTCTCTCCCATCCCTCTCACACACAGTCAGTGGCACCTCTGACAGGAGCGTCTCTGCCTTTCCTCCTACACACAGTCAGTGGCACGTCTGACAGGAGCAGACCGTCTCTCCCTTTCGTCTCACACACAGTCAGTGGCACTTCTGACAGGAGCGTCTCTCCCTTTCCTCTCACACACAGTCAGTGGCACCTGAGCAAAAAAAATGGGGTGCTCAGTACAATAGACTAAAATGATTATCAATAAAAAAAATTCTGAGAAGCACATTGATGCCAGAGCCTGGCTTTAAGACTGAGAACCTTTCACTCCCATGTCCAAAAGTAGGGGTAGGTCTGTACAGGTAAATATGCTTTCCACTATGGTTTTAAAACTCAAACATTTTTACAAAATCTAGTTTAAAATACTCAGATTATTGACAAGGGACATCATTTGTACCAAATGGGAAGACAAGCTTCCGAATAGAGAGATGAACTGAAAGTAAATCTGGTGGAAGTTTGTGGATCACATCCATTATCCTTTGGGTCTGTCCTCCATGCAGAGCCAGGGATTCTCCTAATTCTCCAGCATCAGGCTTAGGGAATTGAGCGGAAAATTCCAGTCAGACCCCTGGAACTATGCAGACACGAGCAGCCAGTGAGTCCAGGAGAAGCTTTTCCTCTTTGATCAGGTGGAGTTAGGATATCCTGCCATATAGTTCTGCAGTTTTTTGATTCCAACAGAAAAAATCAACTATTCATACTTAAACAGAATGCTGACTGCAGGTGCACCCTTTTCCTGAAGCTACTAAAGCTGTGTAAAAATGGCTTAATAAAGAATTCATGAACTTAAATGTGTGTCTGTCAACTAAAAATATACTGGTGCTCTTGGTGAGTGTGCACAACCTGATCCAGTTACAGTGCGGCTAAAGATTCAGCCGTCACACTGATGTTGGAACTATATAAAAGTTCACAACACATAAGGAGGACAGTACAGTGAAAAGCCAATGTTTAAACACTTCAAACTAAACAGCCAACTCAGTCACAACATTCTCATTTAAGACTAACAAGTAACGTAATGCACTAATTAGATTTTTAACTAACTTATAGTTATTACTTATAGTATGGTTTACTTGTAAACCTAGAGGAAAATGCAAATGGAAGCATAAGAGAAAAACTGACTGCCAAAAAGCATACCTATGTTTTAACAACACATTCTAAGAACACGTACATACCACAGGGAACTGTTTAACGGTTCAGGAATATCACACCTATCAACCTATATGCATCTGCTCTGTCCACTCCATGCATTGACCCGGTATTGCAGCGTCTCCAGGTACGGCGTGCCCTCCCTTTGCATGTGTAGAAAAACAGGCAAACAGATGCGTGGAGCGGAACAGGGGCATGCGCATATTGCTCAATAGAGGCAATGTTAGCATTTTTGCAGGTTTGTGTATGTGTGTTTAACTAAAAAATAAAAAATTTACATGACTATGTTGCTCCTGATTGTAACTGCGTTGCATTTACATTTGGGTCATGCACAGAATTTCAGGGCTTTAACTTGAATTTTATTTATACCATAGACTCGCAGACTCACATTACCCATCATGCAGGGTGTGTTGCCAACATGCATTAGAAAAAAACACTTCACATGCCACGAGGCTTTTCACATGATCGCGTGAGAGTGTATTTAGCGGCATATGGTTTACAAGTACTGCCTCTTGACCTTTTGGTTAAGAGCAAGTGTATTATGTGTTCTTATCAGATGTGGATGATGTCTGGGCAGCCTCAGCCAGAGTCAGACTCAGCCCTGGTGGTAGGGTGTGACAAAAGAAAGCAGAACCACAAATATGCCGATGAAATGAAGGCGCGGAGGCAGGCTGTTCCCCCAGAAGCTGCAGTGCCCATTGAGGCTCCCCAAAAGAAGTAAGTTGGCCGAGTATAGGAGCTTCCATACACCTTTCTAGGGACTGTGTGGGGCCCCTTGTTGTTGTCTCCCAACAACCCTTTTATTCTCTTAACCTTTGTACTCAAATAGCTGATTTTAAGGTTTTAATTGTTAACGTCAGGGGGTTGAGGAAGCCTCTTAAAAGGACTGAGGTCTTTAAGGACTTGGTATCCTCCCCCTTCTCTGTCTGCTGTTTGCAAGAAGTTCACCTGAGAGATCAGCAGGACGTGGCTCTCTTCTCATAGTTTTGGTAGAGGAGTCCTGCTGGAGTGTGGGCAGTATCTATTCGACAGGCGTTAGCATATTGTTTGGAGAACAAGCCTTCGAAGAGGTGAGTACCTTCACTGCAGTGCAAGGAAGGGCATTGGGGGTGGAGAGGACAGCACATCTGGATGATATGCATCTATGCTCCACTGGAGGCCTTGTCCTGTACCACCTTTTTTGAGTATCTGTCCCAATTTTGTGTCAGTAACAAACACTTAATTTTAGCAGGTGATTTTAACAAAAAAATTTTCAAAATCTTATCAGCAGCTTCAACTTTACTGACGGTTTTAAATTTTGCAACCCTACAGATCCAGGACTAACCTGGCACAACAGTCATGGGGCCAGCAGACTATGGTATATCCTAGCCACACACCCTGTTGTTTTTAACAGAGCCTTTTTGTCTCCATGGTGGTTCTTTGACCACATGTCATTGGAGGCCACAGTTTCCTTTAACACCCCTATCTTCGGTAGGGGCTACTGTAAGCTGAACATGGAGATATCAGAAAAGAGTTTCAGTCTCTCTTCAGGGAACATTTTATGGCATGCTGAGGCTGTAAGGTAGCCTATCCCTCCACGGCTATATGGTGGGAGAGTATTACATGAGCAGAACCCTAAGTCAGTTTACACTGTCATCCTTGTTTATAGCCAGGTTACGCTATGCCAATGAAAACAAGAAGTGCACTGCCCTCTTCTTTCAATGGATCCGAAAGACCCAAGAGAGGAGGTCCTTTGTCTCTCTCAGGGACTTCGAGGGCCTGGTCTTCTTGGATACAGGTTGCTAGAGATTTTTATTCTAACCTTTTTAAAAGGAGAGAGACAGTCTTTCAAGTAGTGGAGCATTTTTTATCTTTCATTGAGCCCAGTCTTCCTGGTGACGCTCGGGACAGCTTAGAGGCCCCTTTTACTCTGGCTGAGCTGACCGAGATACTTCACAAGATGAGCTGGCACAAGGTCTCTGGCCTCGATGGACTCCCAGTAGGGTTTTACTCCATGTTATAGATTTGCTACGGCTGGAGATACTAGAAGTAGCCGACGACGTGCAGCGTCAGGTTATATTCATTGAGAGCATGAGGGTCGGTGTGCTCTCTTTGTTGTACAAGAAGGGAGATCACTCTGACTTAGCCAACTGGAGGCCCCTGACCATGCTTTGTGTCGACGTTAAAATCATTGCAAAGACCCTGTCGGCGCCTGAACAAAACCATGTACGATGGGTCTGTGGAAGGCCACATCCCTGTCCTTCATCGGTAAGGTGTTAGCCCTGAAAGTAGATAGTCTTCCTACTCTTCTCTACCTCACCCACATTTTCCCCATGCCCTGCAACATGCAACGCAACCTCACTAGGGACGTGTTAGATCTCATCCAGGTGGGAAGGTATGAGTATGTGAGTAGAGAGATAATGTATCTGGGCAAGGACAAAGGGGCGAAGGATGTTCCTGTTAGACTGCCTGTTATTTTCTCAGCTCTGTGTACATCTGGTGGCACCCCTGGAGCACCCCCATCAGTACTTTGTGTGGTTGTGAGTGTCCTGGAATATGCGTCGCCTAGTCAGCGGCTGGTCCAACTCCTGCCCCGAAGCCAAGTCGCTACCGGACCACCATGACCATGCAGTAAGTCTCATCTGGAAGGCTTTCAACCTCTTTAAGCCTCTTTAAGCATCGTATCCTGTACAAGGCCATGCTAGAGCAGAGAGTCGCTCTTGCTGGTTTGGGCTTGGACAAGGACCAGTGGACTATGATTGGGCTTGGATCATTGGCTGCAGGACCTGAACTGGCATTGCGTTCATTTAAAGTTGCTGATTAGGGATGTCCTGTAGAGACACAAGCTCCCCAGGCACCCAGGCTGCCCCAGACCTGACTGTTTAGATGACAAAACCATTAAATGTGTTTTGGGACTGTAGGTTTGCTTAAGGTGTTGCACAGACTTGAGCACCTGAGGTTTGTGTCAAAAGTTCTGTGCTTATCTAACCTTGATGATACAACAGGACATCACTCAGTGGGTCTTCCACATGGCAAAGGACAAGTGGAAGGGCCTCTACGAGCTATAGGTCCCATTGGGTTCTTACGGTAACGCTGTTTCTTCCACAAAAGTAAGTTGAGCACTACTGGTTGAGTACATGTCTTGGATGTTGGAGGTTTTCGTAGGGTGTGTCCTTTAGTGCTTCACAAGTTTTAGATCATTTTCCTTTTTAAAAATTGTTGTTAGCCATTTGGAGTATTTAAGGGTCACGTTTAACTATTTATTATCACCAGGCACAGCGACACTGATCTATTGACATCCTAAAGGTTGAGTTGGCCTGTTGAGAAGGATTTTAAAACTATAGTTTCAAAATCAATTTTTTTCTGTTTTACTCTATTAGTGCATTTCTTTGTGCATGATATTGATCTATCCTTCATTTCTATTGTATTATTTCTGTATTTATGATTGTTTGTATTTTATTCATTATTTTATTTTAATTGCAAGCATTTGTAAAAAATAAAATCCATATTTACTTTGTTACATTATGCACTTGGCATTTTCAATACTCCATACAAAAATGTATTAAGTAATTCATCGTAACAGGCTTGGGCAGTTCAAAAAGAGAAAAGAACAGAAAAAGAAGCTGTCATGGAAGCAGCAGCATCCTCCTCTAGCAGCAGTGATGCTGCCCCAACATCCGCTAGGTCTGCTTCCATAACTTCCCCAACATATTCTGCTTTAAACGAGTCAGACCATCTGTGACCATATCTCTAAGAGATGTTCTCCTTTCTTGGTGTGAAGGATTCGCCATATCGTATGAAGTGCCTCCTGTGCTTGCCAAAAGCACTGAAACTCTGAAACTCTCAAATTCTAAAACTCTTAAGAAACACATTGAGGTAAGTTAAAACAAAGATAACAAATATTATAAAGTTTGGTGGTTAAGTTATTTAACACTTAACATTAACATAACGTTATATCTGTACTGTGATTGACAATCTCATGTTACATAGACTACGTACTGGCCATGCTGCATTATTGGCTTTGCTAACATTAACATTAGCCAACGTTAATTGGTTACAAAATTACCAAAAACATTTATTAAATTATCAAAACCTTCCCCATTTTAATGTTTATTTTTATTATATATTATTAAACATAATGTTATGTCAGTGCCGTGAATGTGAATCTGATATTAAGTAGGCTACGTTTTAGCCCTGCTGCATT
>JABJVR010048313.1:0-24851 GCA_025773905.1 Chitala chitala
CTCATTGACGTCCTGCTTTAGTTTATACGCGTGTTGTTACTGAGACTCGTCTGACAATATTGATACTGAGCTTTAGCTGGTTGGCATAATTACAACAGTAGCTTATGTATAAGCAAAGTTTGTTATTTAATAGTTCCATAGCGAACTGGTGAGAACTAACCAATTAAAATACTTGTCTGCACTGCCGACCAGTGTGGCCAGTAAACAGCTGTTTAGTGCAGCAGGACAGTTGTATGCTGACCGGCGTAGCAACTTGCCGGACAAGAATGCGCAAAAACTGTTATTTCTTAACTACAATATTTGTTTGTTTGGATTTAATTACTAATTAACAGTACAGATGTTCGTAAATTGTTAATAGTGATGTTAACGGTTAGTGATGTTAATGGTTAGTTCTTTATTAATAAAAGTGGCATAGCATTGTGACATATTTCATAAATCTTGTGTTCAGGAATTTTTTTGGGTGATATATGTTTCGGCTTCGGCTGAAAGTGTAGTTAAACTTTTGGTTTCGGCCGAAAGTCAATTTGCAACTTTTGGTTTCAGCTTCGGTTTCGGCCGAAACTAAAAAAATCACTTTTGGTCAGCCTCTATTTTCTACCATAAATTTTTCAGTTCAATTCAATTTATTTTTATATAGCGCCTTTCGCAACAGCGTGCCTCAAAGTGCTTTTTTCAGATGTCATACAGTCATTTTGTTATAAATTCACATGCATTTGAATGAAGTACTGACTTTATTGAGATCCCTTCTGCATTCCAAATGTTTGCAGCGGGAGTTCATCTTATATAGCTACCTAAATATATCAAGATCTAAAATATCAATACTAAGTATTAAAGGTTTGCATAACGAATTCATCTACTGTAAATAACATTCAACGGAGAAACAAGACTGATTCCACAAAACAAATTTAAACTGTTTATTATTGACACCATTAATGAAGCTGTATTGAATGGCGCTGGAGCACATGCACTCACCGTCCAGCAGGCTCTTCTGCATGATTTCCAGAAGCGGGTACTGCCGCAGTATGTGCTCTTTGAACACACAACGCCAAAACAGTTTGATGGTCTCTGGCCGCTTCATTTCCAACCAGTCCAACAGCTCGTACACACCTCTCGCCATGGTATGCTTGGCCTTCGCTTTTGCTACTTTCTGCAATGAGGGAAACACCAATGCAGAGCACTGTTGAACGGCACAGGCAAAATGATTAAGTGAAGAAACGACTAATTTACATACAATAGAGGACAAATTTGACTTGTAAGCAGTTTTGGGGACTAATTACGAAAAAAAAAATTTAAACATTCCAAATTCCAATCTTAATTCAAATTAAAGACCGTTAAATAAACGTTTGACACTAATCAGTGTTGAGAACTGTGAGGTTTACACTGCCTGGATTAAATTTATGTTTAGAACTTCTCAGTTTTATTGCCCAGTTTATAACTGGGCAATAAAACTGAGAAGTTTTTAAACTTTGTAGAAAATTTATTTTAAAAAGTAATCAAATGTAATAACTTACATTAAGAAATTTAAAAAGTAACATCACTTATAACGTTTCTAACAGGTTAACTAGTAATCTGTAATCTATTACATATCAAAAGTAACTTTCGCATCACTGCTTGAGATGGATGTTTTAGTATGAAATACACGAAGGAGGTATAAAGAAGGTAAAAAAGACTATTGTCACTGCCCGATCGGTTGTAGAAACACGATCAATAGATAGCACGCACGAAGAGAAAACGCAAGATTGAAAAATGATAGCGGACGTTATGATGTTTTAGTACGTCATCGACAAATATAAAAACATTAAAATAAAGTCGAGTGTGCTTGTCAAGAACGAGACTCTTATCCGTGGCGCGTTGTAGGACTATTTCCTAAAAGGTAAATTTGATTATTCCTTGTGGAGCAGATAAGTGAACATTACTTAACTGGAATATTTTTAATACATACGAACATTTAACACGGTGTCAGCCAAAAATATATAACCTATTACTTTACTTATACCGGTCCCTCCTCCTAGTGTCCTGGCTGCTAAGGAACATAAATTGGACGCAACAAAGTGCTTTTTAAAACCTGTTATAGCTTTATACGCTTTGAAGTCTGCGAGAAACACCAAAATAAAAAGGCAACAATAATACGGGCAGTTTGAATGGCGGCGACATAATGACATTTGTATGACTTTATGACGCCTGTACTTTCTTGAGAAAAACGTGACGTTTTCACGTTTTGATGTTGTTCACAAAAGGCTGTATCGCGATACCCACTTTATACAATTCACACCTTCTTTTGTTTGGGGTATCTTCCATTCCCTATGCTGATGAGATGGTCAGCGCTGTCATTTTGTCAGTAAATAGTATGTAAACTTTCACCTGCCTTGTGGATTAGTGTATTATTGGGCTTTTTTGTGTCATGAGCTATGTCAATAAACAGTCTTGACTATTCAATTAATTTTTACTTTAATGTTGATATGGTAATGGCTGGTTTTAGCATGGTGATAAAACGTGCACTAAAATAATTATAACAAGGATGCTTAATCATGGTTCTGGAAAACTGCAGTGGGTGCAGGTTTTTGTTTCAGCCAATTATTGGCTTTAATTTAACCTTCTCAAACTTTTCGCTTCTTGTATAATGCCTGTGTCAAGCCAAAAAATCCGAACAAGCATTATTAGTTTTTAATAATTTTAAAAGCATTACTTACTGATGTTACATGGTAACAATTTAACGGTTTATGGTATGTTTTGATCTTTTAATCAATCTTTTAATCACCTATATCACTGCTCCTGATCAAGCATTTCTTGTCATCTGACTGTTTATTATAATTAATGATTGATGATTTCAATTAAACGCCATGCTAAAACATCTAGAGTTCTTCTTAAGTGTGGTTAATATTTTTTGTTGCACATGTTAAAGCACAAGAGTTTCACTTTTAACTTATAACTTTGTAACTTATTTCTCTCGATAAATTAAGACAACTAAGCACAGTCATGCAAATGATCAGGAAAAACGAAACAAGCAACTGGCATTTAAGATAAGATAAGATCGAACTTTATTTATCCCACAGTGGGGAAATCCGCTTATTACACAGCTCACAGAAAAGCGAAATAAGGTACAAGAAACAATTTACGTGTATTTACAAAGAAATCGAAAAGAAAAAAGAAAAAAAGTAAAAGTAGTAAGAATTAAGAGTAAAAAAAAAAAAAAGAAAAGTGATCAAATGAAAAAAGAAGTACTAAACTGGAATAAAAACCTGCTAATTACCCATCCCACCAGGTCTGTAACTGATCCAATAACGTTCTCGCGTGAAGTAGACATTCCCATGCATGCGTTATCTAAATCGATCAGCAGTGGTTTACGCATGCGTTGTCTAAATCGGGCAGGTAGGCAGGCGGTAGCGGAAATGACGTACGACGGGGTAAAAAAAAACAAGTGATTAGGACTAATCAATTTTACTATACGTTAAAAGTGAGCTTACGGCAAACAGCCCCTGTTAGTCACGCCATTACACCTATGCTAGATAGCATGAAAAAATATGAAGAAACTAGCATTTTTTTAATCACATTTATTTGTTTTAGCTGCTGAAAAATTGCTTGCAGATTACAAGGATAAATGTGACAAAAAAGAAAACTTTCATTCGAAAATTTTACAGCTACTTAAAAGATTTGTCACGGTTGGGGATTCTGCTGTCCCAGACCCTCTGTGTGTGAGAAAGAAGTTAGCAAACGAGAATATCAAACGTTTCAAAACTTCCTCAATGTTCTTTATATTAAAATGACACATAGCAAGCATGCAGCACTATAACCAATGAAAAATATGGGTCTTGCATTAACAGCATTATGTAATTAGCAAGGCAGTGAGTGCATGATAATGTAAAGTAGTCAATGTTATGAAGACATGCCCGTTTTCTGTATTATGTAATTACATATTGCAGTGTTATAACAAAACAAAATTGTCAATGCTTCGCATTTGGGCATATACATAAATTAGAAAATTGCACTTATGTACTCTAAGCAAACGGCGCCACCAAGTGGTTGGAAACGTCTGGCCACCCCTTTGCCCCGCCACGCAGTTCTACCAGAACATACCCAGCCAATGGCACACTAAGGGAAGAATGACGTTTATGCCTCAGATATCGAGTTCATTGGACATCGTTATGCCCATCCCTGTTAGTAGGATACGCTGATCCAACGAAACGAAAGCGAAACTTTACGCTGCTGATTAACTTCAATTTCACTTCTTTCGAGAACACTTACGTAGGAGTGAAAGCATTATACTTTATGCACTGAATTACTGCAAGTATCACAAGAGATGCTTTACATTGTCAATACGTTTGGAATTTAAAAAAGTGGTCTGTTGTGACAATATTTAAATGTTACACTATTACATAATTCATCTTGTAATAAAAACGTAGCGAGCACCATTTATTTTTATTTGAACATTTTGGTGTGTTACAAGTGGTAGACAAACAAAATAAAAACAACGTGAGAAACTAACGCATGCAAGCAGACTAATAATAATAATAATAATAATAATAATAAATCATAAACATGAATAAAATCTGACAAAGGCCCCTGATCTCTGTCAACAGATTTTAATAATTCTGCTCGCTACTTTTGTTGGTTCACGGAAGTCTACAGGAAGGGATTTCAAAGCTTCACTGGGGTTAACACAAATTAAGATAAACGCACCATTAACCAGTTCACCGAGGCTACTATTTGGAGATAGCAACTATGTATTTTTTGCAGACGTAATTGTTCACTGTAGAGAAAATCTCACCGGCAACATATTTAACATTAAAATGAAATCTTAAAGTTATCAGATTCGACTCAACAACATATACATTTCTAGACAAATGTTGGTGTCAGGGTTTGTCAGTCTTTACTTGGCATTATGTCTTGGTGTTTGTATCACTCCATGAAAATCACTGGCCACCCCACTGAATAAATCCCGCCGGCGCCCTGGACTCCAAGGCTCAAAAATATGAAACTGGCGCTACGTCACACTTAAACTAACATCCCAGGTAGAGCTGCAGTACCGAGATCCTCCCAAAAGTAACACACAGCACAAACGATAAGTAGAAAACGGTAAATACCACCACGCATGGAGGCAGAACACTGACCTTATATTTGTCTTCAGGAATGAGGTTGTGATCTCTGAGCTGATTAAGTAATATACACGGCTGCTCGATGCATGAGATTTCCGTCTTCTTGCAATGGAAAAACTGAAATAATTCTTCATCTGTCAGAAAGTCCAGCGGATCCATTCCTATAAAAGTTTGTTTAACTAATCGCATAGACTCGCAGAACTCTGGATATCTACATAAATAGTTGTGGAACAAATTAAGTAATACGGGTCTTGTTTTATTTACCGTCTAAGAGTATCGCTTTATATAATAATACTAACTATATAGTACAGCTATACATATTGCAGACCCCAGGACTTTACTAGAGATGTCCCCCTAACGCTTTTTAGCTGATATCATCAATTTAAAATAAAAAATACGAAACTCCCGCCACGCAGAATATGTGCATTTTTTTCCACCAACTCAGTCGAAAAAAACCACGCCCACCCCATCATATCATAAGAATCGTCCTCCTAGCGCAAAAATTATGTAATGAACGTACCATCTCTTCATCACGCCCAGGGGGCATCACTGCGTTGCTTGTTTTGTGATCATTCTCAAAACTTTATGTATGTTACTTTTTGGGAGTGTTTGTTGTCTATTTTAATTTGGGACTGACTTCTATACTATGTGTAATAGTTCCGAGTTGTTGTAGCGGGTGGGGTCTTAATTTAACGTACACTCAAAGTTCACGCCATGCGCTGGTGCAAGAGAATGGAAGATTGCCTGTCCCGTGTGTTTGTATTGACTGTGCCCCCGCTACTCTGTTTATACAGAATAAACTGCAGATCCTGGATTCTTGTTTGCCTGGTGCTGGAAGTTCACTAGCGACCATCTCAGCCGCTACGCTAAAGGGTGTCGATGTGAACATGTGTTACAAATCTCCCAAATACGTTATTGCATTAATGTATTCGGTGATCTTATGTATTAACAAGCAAATGTTTAACTCTACAACCTTATTTCAACCTTCATCTCCCGTATATACATTCGTGTATTCGTATTCGGTGACTGACTTGTGAGAAAAAGCCCACATTGCGTGCATTAAAAAGCAACAAAAATGCTACAACCTTATTTCAATAGTCCCGTTACCATCACATGAAATACACTAGAGTTTATCATCTTACAAATGGTAGTACATAGGCGACTTGAACATTTTGAAAAATGCACTATACTTTACTAGTATTTTAACTTTCACATTTCAGGAAAATAGACAACTTCATACAGTACACACGATTGTAACAAGTAGTGAAGAAATTCAAACCAGTACAATTTAACGCAAGAGACAGGACAATTAAATGAGCTTCAATAGTTTAGTATTGAGGGGCGGTACTTTCATTACGCTGTATTGGCCTAGATGTGATTTTGTTACACGCAACCAGAACTAAAGGCTTGAAAAGAGAATGCAGAGCAGGCCCGTCCTCCGATAGAGTTCAACTACAGAGCTCCACATCATACCCATACCACACAGAACTGTACTGCATTGGAATTTAGTGCTAATGTCGGTTAGTGTACTTTTACTTTAAAGTTCAAACTACATTAAATAAACACGTGGGTCTGCTTTATAAATCATGTGACTTAAACGCGAGTTCATTTTGCGTTTTTTAGTGGAGTTCCGGGTCGAGAAAGGATTCGTGCTTGGTAAGTCATGTGACTTAAACACGAAATCCGATTGGCTTTCGAGCAGAGCTCCTGCGTTCACATCCACCCTTCTACCCGCCAGTTTTTCGATGCTGCTGGGTGATGTAGTTGAATAACAAAGAAAGGCATCTGGCTGCAGAGGTAAGAGTGAATCAGTATCATCGACCTGAACGAGCCACTTGCAGTCAGATACTGGTGGACCAACACATTCGCCAGTGTTTTTCTACGACTGATATCCATGACTATGTATATATCTAATTATTTATACAACGTAATTCACAATATTATATAAATTATATTATTATAAGTTAACCAGTGCTTAATAAAAACTAGCCTTCTGAAACTTTCGACTGGTACTATACTTAAAATGACTTTAAGTTAAGGTCTCAATAGAGCAGCAAATGTTTTATGGAGATTAATGCGATGTCGTAATTATTATTTTGTTAAAGTATAATGTTCAGAAAGTATTTAAATACGCTTTGAGCAGAGATAATTATCTAAGTTTTATCCATTCTGTTTCCTTTAGATTACACTTATTAGAATATAATTAAGTAGGCTTTGAATTGAGACAGTCATTTTATATTATATTTACTTTTATATGTTATATGTATAATTTTTTTTTTATAATATCAACAACAGTTAGTCCAGCAGCCTTGTGGAGGAACCAAATTTCCTCCTTCCTTTCATCCTTTACCCACAGCTCTTGACCATAGCTGAGTAGAAGTATTTAGATACACTAATAGGAGAAGAGGCCTTTGTCTTCAAACTAATGCTTCAACACCATGGACCTCAAACACTACATCAAAACAGCCAACATTGTCCCAGTCTGCTCGACTGGCCCTCGAAACAGCTGACACAGTCCCAGTCTGCTCGACAGGCACACAAAACAGCTAGTACTGTCCCAGTCTGCTCAACAGGATAGTGATCCCTTCTGCACCACTCGCGAAAAAGACCCTGACATAGAAAAACCCCTGTGTGAGTGGCAGCTGTTCCTCCTTCAACTGGACAGTGAGTATATTTACATACAACTAATATAACGCAGTGAATGTTTACAGTTGGAAGTACAAAAAATCACAAAAACCCTTTTTCTAAGCAGGTGTATTCAAAATTTGACTGTATACAAATATTACATTTTCTACACTATACAAATATTAGTTACAAATATTTAGAATACTAACTAATTTAGTTTGGAAACACTATAATAGAAACTATAATAGAAAGCCCTATAAACAGCAGGGTAAAAAATGTGCTGCACATCTTGTGATTTATGGGTTAAGGCAAACAAGTGAACAGCCTATTTGTATATATTCATGCAGTAATAAGCAGTACCGTATTATAATATTTGTACTTGGTTTATTATAGTCTTTTCAAAAATGTCTGTCTGCTTAAGTATGTATTCCAACATGTTTCTGTTGTTATGTTTATATATAGACATTGTTTTACTTTACTGGCCTACTGAATATTCTGCTGTGTGCAGGCAGAAAAACAGTTGTTAATCACAGTAACATGGAAACACCATACTTACCCCATCCATTCACTAAATCACCGTATCCAGTTCAGGGTTGTGGGAAGCCTGGAACCCAGGAAGCACAGGGCGAAAGGCAGGGGACACCCAGGGCAGAGTGCCAACCCTCCACAGGCACTGCATTTATGCAATGTTTAATTTTGAATTGTTTAATATTTTGAAGGGGTCTAATGTATATATACTTGTATGTAAGCAGATGTCTGTATGTCTGCTGTTCTGTTCAGAAAACTGACAGTAACCTATGACCTCCACACCAATTCATGTTTTCTTTTGCCAACAGTTTTGATCACTAAAAATATTCGAGCAAGGAAATAGGCCTACTTAATAAATAACATCATATCGGTTTGTAAGACAGCTGTTTCTTCTTCATTTAGGAACAATTATGTCATACAGAATGAGTGTCAACCCTACTGTGAAAAATTTGATTTTTGTGCTTATTGGCAAACTAAGAATAATATGTAAAATCGACAGATTGCACAACTATGAGACTGACAGCTATAGAATTTTTAGAATTAATTATAGAAAAGGCTAACATAAAGAAGTTGCAGTAAAAAGAAGATTGGTAAAACTAGAAAAAAAAGGTATTTGGATACAAATGGATGGTTTTCAGGAAGTCGAGTATCATTAACAAGCTTGAGAAGTTTTTTTAGTGCTCTTCCTCTTTATACATTGTAAGGGCAAATGGAAATTCTCTAGCTCCTTAAGAAGGGCACCCCAAAATGGCTTTTGGCTTGTGGACCAAAGGTTTACATATGAAAAAAATTGTATTTGTTTTCAATTTGTTAATCTGTTTTGCACTTCAAGGCTTTTGCTATTTTCTCCAATGAAGACATGTCTTTTTCCAGACGTTTCCATACTTAGAATGTAATTTTTTTTTTTGAGGGGGGGAGTCATTAATTGTTTGCTTTTAAACAGTAGCAGTGTTAGTAGGGTGGTGCTATCAGCAGATTGTCATTTTCCAGTGACAGCCTGAATCCAGTGATGATGATGATGATGATGATGATGTCTGTTTACCACCCATCTGTGATGTCATTGGCTGCATGTGTGCCAACATCATCATAAATGACCTGCTCTGCAGCTGGGTGCTGTTCTCGACACTGTTGCACTTCACGCAGCACTGTGGCCAGGCGTCGGTCTAGAGCAGCAAGATGTGGCTCGGAGAGGAGAGGGGCCACTGAAGTCAATGGGTCCTGGGACAGAGACTCCCGCATGACATCACTGAGGCGGAACTGGGGCAGGGACAGAAGGTGCAGCCGCAGGAGTGTGGAGCGACGAAGTCTGAGCAAACAAGTCCGTAGTAAAGAAAACAGGAAATACAGGACAGGGATGGTGGGAGGAGGTCAGAGTCAGTGTAACTGTGACAACCATGAAGATGATGCTGTGTACCTGGAGGCATATTCATTTTAATTAAAATGGCAGACATTCTCCCTTTATGATCAATCTGGGGTTAAAGTTACAAGCATGGTGTAGATGGTTTTTCAGGGGAAAAAAATTCTATAGCTTCTAGCTTTACCTGCAACACTGTCGTAGAGGTGCCAGTATAGAGGGTTCATCACGAGAATGACGTCCAAACCTGTAACAAAGGCAGATGTCACAACCTCTGTAATATATGCACATACATTCACAACCACTTAAAAAAAAAAGTTACAGATGATAAAACAGTCTAAAACACAAAGCCTGGAACTGATGTTAACTCACGCCCGTCCATTGTCTAGGTGCAGAAGAAAAGTGTCATTCCCAAACTTCTCGAAGGTCTCATAATGGTGCCTGTCCATGTTGTCTATATGTGAATATTATAAAAAAAAAAGTTTACATGCTTCCATTGTTTTTAAAATACAGTGGAACCTCAGTTTATGAACGCCTCCCTTTATTAACTGTTTGGTTCACGAACTATATTTACACCCAAAAAATGCCTCTGTTGCCGTACTGCGTCGCGGTTCACGAACCACATAAACCGGCAACAACGGTCACGCATGAGCGTCAGCTGCTGTTTAGCTTTCATGCAGTGCACATCTCCGTTCGAATTTGACTTGAGTTCTTTTCAATTTCATTGTGTTTTGGGTTCTACTTCATTATAAACTATTAAATAAGACACAATGGGACCAAAGAAGGATAGTGATAACAAAGGAAAAGGTAAAATGATCAGAATTTCGGTAGAGATGAAGAAAGAAATCATTGCTAAACATGAAAATGATGTTTGTGCCATTGATCTGGCTTATCAGTTTGGTCTGGTAAAATCAACGATCTCTACTTTACTATAAAGTAAAGAGAAGATCAGGTTAGCCAATGTAGCAAGAGGGGTGAATGTTATTACTAAACAAAGATCACAGACGCTTGAAGAAGTAGAGAAATTGCTGCTCATTTGGATAAATGAGAAAATGTTAGCTGGTGACTGTGTTTCTGAGGCTATTATGTGTGAAAAAGCAAGGCGATTTACATGTCATTTCTCCTCTTTACAAGTAAGGTAACATTAAATTAAGTTTATATTTATTATATTTGTCTATATTTTATCTGTTTAGTATTGTGTTACTTTTTTGTGTTAGATTTATTGATTTTCCTGGGATCCAGGAATGGATTAATCCATTTTACATTGACTCCTATGGGAAAAATTGTTTCGGTTCACAAACGTTTCACATTACAAACCGCCTTCAGAAACAAATGAAGTTCATGAACCAAGGTTCCACTGTATGTCCTTGCAATCCAATTTATAATCAGGCAGTCAGTAAATTCTATAAATAGATTATGCAATGGATTCTTGAAACTGCAGATATGTCACGTTCAGTACCTGTAGTGGCCCACCTTGGCCACTAACTGTTTCTTCCTTTACCCACTAGTTCACATTCTTTTTCACTTAAGGCTTCTTAGTTAAATCTATTATCACTTTCACCTGCTTCACGTTACCTTCTCCTGTCTATTTAAACCCTCCCTTTTCCTCTGTCCTTTGCCAGTTGTTGAGTGTTTAGAGTTTTGTGTGGAACTGGTCCCCTGTGAGTTAGTTGTTATTTAATGTACCTTGGCCCCTTGTATTGTCTCTCCACCATCAAATAAACCCTACTGAAGTTAGACCCATTGCTTCCGTGCATCTGTTCCTCAGGACGTGACAATATCATTGGTAGCATTAACAAAACACAGATTAGTGTAACTGATGTAACTATAGAAACATAGTTAAGTCTCTTCACTTACTCATTAGAAAGTCCAGTATGGCCATGTCTATCAGATCCACTAATCGGGTGCCTTTGTTGTATGGGGGGGTCTTTTTCACAGTGTCACAGTAGTTTGGGTCCTTCTCCCATCTGCAGCACAACAAAGGGAAATTACTGATTCTGAAGCATCCCGCTTCCCAAAAAACATTTGAAAACAAAATTGAAATTGATTTAAAAGTTGTAAATTAGTTCCATATGTGACATGCTGTATATCATTTTTCTGGTTATGTGTGCGCTTGAAGAAATCTTGACCTTGGGGGACTCACTGTGCTAGTTTGCTGCGACTGTATGAGCGTCTCCAGGGACTTCTCCAGGACCGCCGTGGTGCCAGAGACAGGTCTGGCAGCATGGAAGCCAGGGAGGCCTCCAAAACATGGGGCCGACCACACAGAGCGTGCTCTGGGGAGCAGTAGTATGAGCACTGGCCATAGAAGCAGACATTACCCACTAGGGGGCAAACAAGAACAGCTAATATTAGCATGCAATATAAACCTCTCAACTCCAGTTCCTGTACCCTAATGTATTAAATGCTTGAAAGCTTTTGATGCAATACAATTATTGATACACGTTTTTAATGTGAAAAATGCTGTGTCGTTTTTGAAAACCAAGGGCCTTTGTGTCTTCAGAGAAAGATGCAAAGGTGCCGTTTAATTTTTCACATTTAGAGTAAACTAGTTTGCTTATGAAGAAGCATTCTGGCTATGAATATAAACAGATGAGCCAACACATTATGACTCTCTAACATGCTGCTGGTCAGCTCTGACCCCTGCAGAGTACCATGACTGAGGTGTCCTGTGTTATCTGGCACCAAAACAAGAAGGTCCTTTAAGTCCTGTAAGTTGTGAGGTGGACCTACTGCGGTACTTCCTCATCTTCCTCAAACCATTCCCAAACAATTAGTGCAGTGTGGCAGGGTGAATTATCCTGCTGAAGGAGTCCCCTGCCACAGGGTAATACTGTTGTTATAAAGAGGTGTACCTGGTCTACAACAGTATTTAGGCAGGCAGCATTCGTTAAAGGGACATCCACGTGAATGGTCAGACCCAGGAATTCCAAGCAGAAAATTGTCTAGAGCATCACACTTCCTCCATAAGCTTGTCTTCTTGACTCAAGTGTGTCCTGATGCCCAATTTCACAGTGTGCACATAGCCAGCCGTCCACATGAGATAAAAGAAAATGGGACTTATCAAGTCAGGTGACATCACTCTGCTATCAGTGCTGGTGATGGTGGACAGGGGTCGGCTATATGGAGCCCCACATCCATCTGCACTGTGTGCTGTGACACATTCCTGCTGTATTCTGTGCCACTTATTATGTTGGTTCCTACCAGTCAGGATAGTCTTTGTTGCTCTTGCACATTGATAAGCTTTGAGCACCCAATGCCCTGTCACTGGTTCACAGTATTCATAACTGTTGACCAAGAGCATCCTACAAGCCTAGCCATTTTGGAGATGTTCTGTTCCCATCATCTGGCCATAATGTGTAACATCCCAGGCCGCCACATACACTGTTGTTATGACATATCAGTGTTATTTACTGCACCTCTGGGTGGTTATAATGTTTTGCCTCATCCGTGTGGATGCCGAACGTCACATTCACACTGACAGTATGACAGAAAAACTGACTGATAATGAAGTCACTGGAGACTTACGTTATTGTTAAGATTCTTAATTTTACCCAAACAATATTCCACAAGCTGTAGTTTGGCATCAATCTGTTCGTTCACTATAACAAAGCGTTCCTGAAAGTAAACTGAGTTTAAGAATGTAGCAGAAAGTAGGGAGACAGAGACATGACTGCCTTGTAGACTGACCAGGAGAAGTGTAGAAGGTGCGGGCTAGCTGGCGGTCAGTTGTGACCTGCTTGATTTCCTTGGTGATGTTGATGAGCCTGCCAACTACTGGAGGAACCCGTTGAAAGCCTAGAATTCTAAAAAAAGAAAGATGAACAGTAAATAGAGGAAAGAGCACTAGACTGATGATTCATATTCAGCAGTGTCCTGCAGTGGTTTGGCACGCTGTCTAAAACAGGGAAGGCCAATCATGGTCCTGAGCACCTCAGTACATGCAAGTTTTTGCTCCAGCCAATACCTGTTTTACCTTTTAATGTACCTTAAGAACCTTAATGTCAATTCAACGTTTAAGAGTTTTATAAAAGAATGCCAAAGACTGACTGATGTTGCTTGTTCATTTTTTAGTTGTGGCATGTTTTTGATCTTTAAATCCTTTTCTTGATAATAAAAATCTCCTGAATAAGCTGTCTTTGTAACTGGCACCTGTTTGTGTTGCTTAATAATTTTTACAATTTGAATGCAATTAATGATAGCTGGCTTTAATTAAACATCATGCCTAATTATCCATACATTTTCTGTTCTGATTCTGTAGTTAGAGTGATAATGTAATATTTGATTTATAGTTTTTGTTACAAATCAAAAACACTAGTCTCACATTTATCTTTTTTGTTTATAAGTGTTATTTTCTGTCATCAGATTAAGAGGACTATGGAGAGCAACTATGATATTTATATTTAATTAAGATAGTGACAAAATTGAATGAATTGGCTGAAACAAAAACCTGCACCGACTGTGGTTCTCTAGGAGTGTGGCTGCCCACCCCTGGTCTATGGTGTGCCTTGCCTTGACCTCTGTCATTTTTGACCCAGCCAAGGATAAGCATCTGGAAAATAAATGTTGAAAAGGTGGCATGTTACCTGTCCAGGTGAAAAGCTGCAATTTCAGCGTTGTGTCTCTCAAAGTCAGAGAAATAGAAGAGGTTGAAGTTTGTCTCTTCATCTCGCTCCTGTCTGGGATCAGATCAGTGACATTGATACAGGGAATCAAATCCATGCTAGCTACTTTATGGCTCTCTGACTATGGATTAAGATGACTAGAAGTATGAAAAAGTCTTACTTCATGGGTTTGAACAGAGCCTGACCATAGTTTGGGAAAGACATGATGAGCTTCAGCTGTGTACCTCCTGGCTTCTGTACTGAAATACACACACCAACATGCTCCATTAAACATCAGAAATATGCACAAACGTGTCGCATTAAACACCAGAAACATGCAGGCAGACGTGCTGCATTTAACACCATAAAACCACAGACAGACATGTTGCAATAAACACCAGAAACACACAGACAGATGTGCTGCATTAAACACCAGAAACATACACACAAACATGTCGCATTAACACCAGAAACACATGTACTCTAAAACACACTTACTGATCACAAGAGAAATGCACTTTATTATAATTATTATGTCTGCTCATGCCATTTGTACTAATTTGAAGTACTATAGCTGATAATCAAGTTCACGTGAATACTTTATTCTTTTAACCACAAGAGGGCGTTATAACCAGGGCAATAATCCAATGCTGCCCCTTGCAACAGCAGGTATTTGTACTTGGCAAATGCAGGCAAGCTCTGCCCTCACCATTTCTACACATTCTGTCAGATGGTATTTGAAAAACATCATCTCTACACATTCTTGTCAGATGAAAATGATATACACCACCTTCTTGAAATTAGTAGAGGTAACCAACGAGTTACTTAAAGAAATTGGTGATTCAGACAAACTTTGTCAGCTTTTCTGTTGTGTATCATTTGGTGGATTGTTCAAATTACTAGACCTGAATAGGACAAGTGTGCAAACTTGTCTGTATTGACTCTAGTGTAATACAGGCAGTATAATCATAACTGAAACATAAAAACCATTTTGTGTTCACATTTTTAAATGAAGCACACCATTAGTTAGAGAGCGTACACGTAAGTGATGATATAGCAGACGTCCTCAGTGCCTTACGACTGTCAGTCAGAGCCAGATTAACGCAGTAAACAACACATCGATCACAAAGTTGCCAATGACGAACATAACTGAAGCCATGACCGAATCCGTGTGTGGGAAGGGAAGGGGGCGGGGGGTGGCAGACACCATCACATAAGCTGAAATGTTGCATAACGTTCAATACCCATATGGTATTAAGTGCATGTCTGAGCAGGAGACGGTTCAGACACTGATTAACACAAAATACAAGAGCACAAAGCTGCACTGTTCCACTGGCCTCATGTGATGACAGCTTGTTCACTTTGGCTCCCACTGCTCACTGTTCTTGTTATCCTGTCCATTGTTACAGATACGTTTAGTGTGATCAGAAAATAGTTTAACAATGTTCTGCTTATAACATGATATTCAGTTACATTGATGTAAATACACCCAGTCAGTTCCTTTCAGTTTATTTTTGACCAATGAAGACAAAACAATAGCAAACAATATTAGGACGTTAGTTTAAAAGAAACATGATGACTGTGTAGAAGAGAATCCAGAATTCCTGAGGTGCTCATTAGAATAAAATGAGTAACTGTCTTCCTCATGAATCCATTAAAAAAGTCTTCAGGAAATTGTCTGCATCACAAAAGAAGTGTCTTCCAGGCCTGAATACTCAACGTTCACTATGAACCCAAAAGTATTAGTGTGTCTGTTGCATGGCCTTGCCTTGCTGGTGTTTATGCCCATGTTGAATTTGCCTAACTCCCTGGCTCCTGACGCCCCCCCCCTCGGCTGTGGCCCAGCTACCTGCGCTGACAATGCGGTGGGTGGCCATTTGCTTCAACAATGGCAGCACATTGGGGTCCCTCCTGTCGTAGAGCTCCCAGCGGGAGATGGCCAGGTGGAAACGCAGCCACGGGGGGTGGGATTCCGCCTTGTTGTTCCACTGAATTTCATCATAGCCGTCCTCACCAGCACTCACCCTGGCAATTAAGGGGGCAGAATGATGGGGCGCTCACTAAAAGGTGGTGTGTTAGCTCAGATTCCAGGCTTGCAACCAAACCACAGTCAAGACGTTCACCATTTCACTGCAGTGTCAAATTTAGCACATAACCTGAGATTTACTTTGGTTAAAATATCATATAGTGTATATGTACATGTTTATAATTTACAGCTCAAATAGTAATACATGTATAGTATATATGATAATCTTTGACATCATCATCCTCGTCATCACCACTACCACCCTACTTTTTATGAGGATTGTGGTTGATGTTTTTTCAGTTAATGCAACTGTTATAATTTAGTTGTGAGATATTACATAAATACAATTAGTACGAAGTTTTGAACAGGATTCGTTTTTGTGTGAGGTGTATCACCATTCTTGTGAACTGTCTGTGTCGTCCTTCGTCTTCGACTTCATCCTCAGAAGCCAGTCGCCCTCTTGGCATGACGGCCGGGGGAGGTTATAGAGAGGGTGCTCAAACAGGGTGCTCAGCTTGGACTGGCCTACACCTGAGGCCTTCTCTGAAGACCCCAGGTGGCTCTTCTTCTCCGCCACATTGAGGGAGGACATGAGTTTGTTCCCCTGCTGCAAGGCTCCGTGGCCCCTGGTTCTGACCTTTTGTGCCATGTCAGTATTCTTGAGGTTTCTATCTGAGGACGTTTTCCCCTGCAGGGTTTCTGCAGCCCTGCTTGGTGATGTTACAAAACTGGCATTTGTAGAACGGCTCGCAGCTTGTGAGCTAGGAACAGCTGAAGGGCCACAGGTCATCTGGAGGACAGACAGGGCAACGATGGCTAGCAGGAGGTGCAGCGCCAAAGACATGCACACCAGGAGCAGGCAGACAGGGCGAGAAAAACGACGTACTCCACGTCTCATCCTTCCCCGTGACGAGGAGAAAGGAACAAGTCGAATTAGAGGACATGCTGACACAGCACCAGGGTCAGTGAAACATCCTTATCATTGTCTGGCTCTCAACACAATTACATTATAGCACAACTGCATTGTTCTGTTGATTTATTTTAGCTTATTGGGAATTTTTTTAAATTTTATCATTCTTGGGAAAAAGGTACACCAAACCTAACCTAATAATTTTTTATTTTATCATTCTTGGGAAAAAGGTACACCAAACCTAACAAGTACAAAGAAACCAAATATTTATAACCCGTTACTGCAGTTGACTGCAAGCCAGCATACCTGATGCACAGTTTGAGAAGGCGGACAACATACCTCAGGAGTTAAGAAATGTTCTCTGAACACCTTTCCTGTGTTGCTCTCCAGTGAGAGAAAACTGAAATTTTACCCGTTTCTTGTTCACTCTCTCTCTTCAACATGTACATTAAGAACAACCTTTTATCATGACGTTACATTCCAAACAGAGGAGCTGCCAGGTTGGAGTGACCTGAAAGTCTGGATGTTGACAAAGGTCTGTGTTTACTTACCATTCTGGTCCTTTATAAAGTGCTTTGAGAGGGAGAGTTAAATTGCACACCTTTTGTTCATTAAAATAATTATATTACAATCCATGTGCTTGTCAGACACTTTCATTCAAAACTACATGAGACAATAGATTTTAAATTATACCATCGGAACAGGAAATAATTAATGGCAGAATATTTCCCCAACTGGTTTGCCAATTCTAACTAGCCATACACATTGCAGGAAAACAGCATAATTCATCAATTATTCTTTATTTGCAAAAATCGATTTCACATTATCATTACTATTGTTCATTTTGTTTGAAAAATACCGTATCAGAGAGCTGAGCTAAGCTTTTTTGGTGATTTCAAACAAGAGTTCTGAGCTCACAGAACTGTCATTTTACTAAAATCAGCGACTACTGAGGAATGTTTTTCCTCACTGAATAGAAGCTAGAATTGGAAACCCAGAATGGGTTTTCTAACCATGGATACTTCACACAATGCAATCAGAATAGATTTAGATTTAAATTTATTTAAATGGATTTATGGATTTAAATTTATTAGTTTAGGATGATATTAAAGGGGGTTTTTACATCCAAGATTTGAATGGAGAAGCCCAAATTAGGCGTTCTTCAAACAGCGGCACCTACCCTCCTAACATCTGGACCATATACATACAAGCTGTCACTAAACGTACACTTTGTAAACATGCGTAAAAAAATGAACACGATACAAAAAAAAAAAAATCCTCTGTTCAGAGAGGATTATAGGGCCACCTAATCACACAATTGTTAAATAATCATAAAAACAGGTGTGACAATGAGGGAAGTCTGGCTGAGCATGGTTTTGTGTGGAGCAGGAAGCAACGGGGATGAGCAACACCCCTCATGTGGGTAGGTGTCCTGAGTTAGGAACGAGGGATGGGCTGGTGGCACTGCTGAACTGAACAGGATCAACAGCAGGACATAGCATGTCTTTGGCTTGTATGAATTACTGTTGCACACCAAATATTGTTAGAGTAGAAAGGCACTATGGTTCTTTCTGAATACCTTTTGTGTTTACCCATTTCACTGTAGTCTTTCATTGTTTCAGAGGTTCTACATTTTTAGAACAAATGTTCTCACTGTTGCTTGATCCCACTCCTGTGCTTTGGTTACTGTGTGCCTCTGAATCTGCCAAACCAAACAGGCATGCACAAACACAGACAGAAGACCATACAGCTCTGCATTAATATTACATGGTCCTCTGCTCCACATGAGGTTCCCAGAGCGTAGACTAGATAAAAAATTCATCTTCTCTCCTGTTCCTAACATCTTTCACTTCCAGTTAACATCAGTCTTTTGTCCTTCTTCTTCACACTCTCTCATTTTCTTCCTTTTTACTTTCTGCTGCTCGTCTTCAGCTTTTACCTTCTTGTCACCTCTTACATAGTTATACCACACCTCTCACAATCGCCATTCGCTAACAAAACTGATAAAAGGAAACAAAAGCAGCTATTGTTTTCTCTTTTTGAAAACATACAAAATTCATATATGAAGGGTATAATATTTGATTTTCTTGTCCTTTGGGAAAACATAAGGGTGTCATGTTCTAGCCTGTCCTGCCTTCATGTGTCCCCTAGATATCACTATTTCCATCTAGCTTTTTCCTTGCACTTATGACCCTAATGTCATCAGTGTTTTCAAGCCATTCCTCATTTCCCAGTGTCTTTATAAGCTTACCTCTTGTATCAATTCCCCACCAGTTACTACTGTGTGCTGATGTTCCGTGTGAGCCCTAGAGCCTGGTTATTGTTCTGTGTTCCACTGTAATTAGTTTTTGTCCTGAATAAACATGCTTTTTTGCATTTGGACCTCGCCTTGCTGTACAGTTCTTGACAGAATAACCAGTCTAAGAGGTCCAGTGAAAGGGAGAGTTATTAAGCCCCACTTACCTACCCTTTTTAATGGTTCCCAATAATGCTTTGACATCTTTTTCCTTGAACTCTTTAATCATTGTGACACCTACCCCAACTAGTGTCAGACAGAAAGGGACAAGATTGCTTTTGCCATTCAGCAGCTCCCAGGGGAGACTGCTGAGTGGGTGGGGCTCCAGCAACAGACCTGGAGAGGTCCCAGAATCTCATTCAAGTGCTTCTGTATTGACCTGTACTACTTCATCACTAGTTGCTGAACCTGGAGAGCTATGGGGGCTCTCCAGGTAGGGAGTCCGCACCTCAGAGCTGAGGGAGTTCTGTCTGTCCATACGCATCCTCCCTTGAGCTCAGATGAGGCTGACAGTGACAAGGAGTTGGACACTGCTGACTTTGCTGCCCAGTTCTCAACTGCGTGTGCTGATGCAGCGCATAAGAAGGAGCTGGCCAAGTCTGCAACAGTTTCCATTCAGGTGTCGCCAGTGGTATTTGTCCAGGTTCATTGCTGTTCTCAGATGGTCTTAAGTGGAGCTGAGTATTGGGTAAACACAAGCACCCAGACACCCCAGGATCCCTGCTTGGTTGGCTCCACTATACAGACTCCTTGTTCTCCTGTCTGTACCTCCCATGCGCTCCAGACCTGTCCCTTCTTGTTGTCTCTTGTCCCCCACATTGATATTGCCCTCCAGACCATGTCTACCCTGGATGACTTAATGAAGTCACCTGCGTGCTCCTCTGCTGAAGATGGAGGACCTCCTCTGCTGTCCACTGGAGGTCCTCCATCTTCAGCTCCCTTCCCCTCATTTTGTGCCTCGTCACCCCCTCATCACTATTTCTCAGCCTCGTTTAGCCCACCATCACCCTTGGCTCACCTTCTGTCACTCTCTGTCCCCTAGATGTCACTATTTCTATCTAGCTTTTCCCTTGCACTTATGATCCTAATGTCACCAGAGCCTAGTTATTGCCTGTGGTCCATTGTACTTTGTTTTTGTCCTACATAAACCTCCCTTTTTGCATTTGGACCTCAACTCACCATGCGGACACATGGGCTTTGTTCTCATAGTGTATCCTGGTGCCATCTCTTCCCCAGGTAAGGGATGCACATGCAGTCGGCCATTCACACGATGTCAAAGAAAATGTGATTCATCAGAACAGGCCACCTTCTTCCATTGTTCTGTGGTCCAGTCCTGATGCTCATGTGCCCATTGTAGTTTTTGGTGGTGGACATGGGTCAGCATGGGCACCCTGACCAGTCTGTGGCTAGCATGTGGAGTACATGTGGAGTATATGTGGAGTATACATTGGCTATGTGGAGTATATGCGGAGCGTGTGGAGTATACATCAAATACGTGGAGTACACGTGGAGTATACATTGGGTTTGTGGAGTATATGCAGAGCATGTGGAGTATACATGAAATACATGGAGTACATGTGGAGTATACATTGGGTATGTGGAGTATATGCAGAGCATGTGGAGAATATGTGAAATACATGGAGTACATGTGGTTCCCTGCGTCCTTTGGCAGTTCTGTAATGTGAGTTTAGCACAACGTGGCATACACACTCAGTAGCCCTGGCCAGCTGCCAATCGTTTGGCAGGGACGTAATTGGCTTTTGTTTCCGTCATTAGGTCACACGGCATCGTCAGCACAATTGTGGCCAGCGCCCGGATCTTGCGACACTTTTTGCTATAAGATCAAATTTAATTACAGCACGCCATGAGCGCGCCTCACAAGGCCTGGGCTTTGGGTCACGACACTGAAGAATCCCAAAAGTATTCGCATATTCACTTAGGGAAGATTTTCACTTGAAAAATTCACTCACTGTTGCTTTTTCCTCACGGGAAAGAATACATTATAGAAGAGCACATATTTGGAAAAATACATTTGTTTCTTTTTATTTTCCTGTTATTCATTGAAAACAAGGGTTTAAAAAATGTGTTAAGCTTATTAAAACAGATGTGCAGACCTGTGCAGAATTAGGCTTGAATTAAAAGAGGGACTGCTCACAGAGGAGTGATGTTGCTCTGGAGAAGCAAGTGTATTCCGCTGATATAATTACACTCTGGAAGTCCATGAATATTTTACACTGAGGGAGATACAGAGGGCGATGGTGTGGAACAGGGGGTGGGGGGTGGGCGGCACTCAGAGAGAACAAACAGATGAGAGAATAAGGCAACTGAGAACATCAGAAAAATCTATGCATATAAAGCAGGGAAGGCGCAGATGTCGTGACATCAATCAGTATGACGTGGCTCAGAAACATCTGAAGGCCAATGCAGTTCAAGCCAGGAGAAACAGAGCAAGTTTACAAACAACTGAGGATCCAAAGAGATCAGAGGCATTAGAGAAAGGTGAGAGGTGGGCAGAAAGAGAAAATGTGCTGATCTCACCATGGAAAGCAGCCGTTTACACCACTGTATGGCCTGGTAGCAATATAGTATCACCAGCAGCAGGCATACTGATTAAGGCATTGGTTTCAGGGTCCTGCTGCCATACTGCAGAGTAGGGTACCCGAGGACTTCATTATTTAATGTCTAACTGTATTACATTGGAACTTATATAATTTCAGTTTAGTGATTGTCCTTGAACAGTATTGCCAGTGAAACCCAACTGGTTTTGCGTGCAGTCTAGCCTTGTTCCAAACAAAGAACTGTCATGGGCCCCCAATACACATCTTCAACACTGCAGAAGTCCATCTGCTGTGCTTGTACCACACATTAACGGTAGGTGACATCAGACTTTGAAAGCCAAGCACTAATAAACCAAATGGGTTTAACTGCATCCATCACCACTAATCACCTACGCGCTACTGCCTTAAACATGACAAAACACTCAGTGCTGACCTGTAGCGTACTCCATTTGTAATCCCAGCCTCCCAAGAATCCCCTTCCTCAGCACAGCGTCTTCACCACCTACCATCGACCCCCCCCCCCCTTCGTGGCCTGGTTCTGACGTTCCCGCGTGTCCTTCCCAGCAGAGAAACTTGTGAGAGACGCTGCAGCTAATCCTCTACCTCCCTGTGAGGCAATCTGTCACCAGAGGACCTCATATGCAGAAGTTGTGGGGTGATTGAGGGGATGCAGATCCGGACCCCGCTGGTAACTGGGACGCCTTTCACAAGAACAACAGGGTAGCAAAGAGAGTTAAAACTAAAGGAGGCAGGTAACAAAAGGAGCACTGAACAGGTGCGATATTGTTATTTTCAGTTGTCCTACAAATGCTTTGTCATGTAAATAATGATGAAATCTATTTATCGTACAGTTACACGTTCTGGTAAACATTTCATTTAAAAAAATCCTCACTGTGTGTAACACAATCCAATCATGACATCTGTGTTTAACTAAATTTCATTTACATGTTTCATGTTTTATTTTACATAAATTCCACCTTATTGAATGACTGAATAAAAGGTACATTTATGGAGTATTTATATATGCACAAAGTATGGGATGGTGGTATTTTTAAATTTAGAAAATCATGATAAAAGGAGGAGAACAACGTTCACTATTACTGCAATACAAAGATCTGATACCCATTCACCAACTTCCAGAATAGTATTTATGGGACAGTCTAGAATCTAGTGTACTACACATCACCTTGACAAGCATGTTAATCGAGGACATGGCTGTAACATCGAGGGATTGGACTGAGGCTGACAAGACACAGTAATAATTTAAAAGGCAGAAATATGACATGTTTCAGTGTGATGAAGTACCCTCATAGCATTACTTCTGGACAACTGACCTTTTAAGACTCACAGTACACTTATAGATGAACATGTGCTAAGGTGTTTTATATAACAAATATATTCATCTTAAATGAACTGGTTTATTATATTGAACAATAAGTGACACTCCTGGAGACAGAAGTCCATGGTTGCACAGGTGTACCTGCAGAACTCTATCCACTTTAAGTGATATTTCCAACATCTGAGCCACTCAAGATTATTTTTTGTGAATCCGTGGCCTTCATAGCCAAAGCAAGATGCCTCAAATGTTATCAGTGAACAAACATGAAGCTCACAGGAAACAATTTCATCACATCACATGCTTACCGTCCTTCCTCTGTTTGCACTTAAATCTGTGTTTGAAACAAACACACAAGCAAGTGAATACAAGCAATTGGGCTTCCTGTTAAGTACAGAACTTACTTCAAAATTGTCTTGTTAACATACAAGGCGCTGAAAGGCAAAGCACCAGTATATCTGTCAGAGCTGATTAACACTTAAACTCCAAATCGTTCCATATGATCGCAGAATGCTGGCCTTCTTATGGTTCCACGCATAATAAAAATTTTGGTGCTAGAGCTTTTAGTTACAGAGCCCCTAGTTTATGGAATAGTCTGCCCGACTGAAGACCTACTTTTTTGATTTAGCCTTCCCACGACAGTCTCCATAGCTCACGGTAATTACTGCTGCTGGCGCATGCTGTACATGCCAATAAAACTGTAATATTTTGCTATAGGGTTGCTAGTGTTCGTATTATTTACTAACCCCTCTGTGAAATCTTTCTTTGTGCATATGTGTACCCAGTGCTCGCCTGGGCACCATCTAAGCGGGATGCCTTGTTAGAGCTACTGACTCCTAGTGTACCCCCTTGGATGAAGCTTCACCCAAGGGACACCACAAGCCTATTGAGAGTTGCTTCAACACCTGGAGCAAGGGAGGACTATATTGTGTTAATTACATTGATAATCTCAATAAGTACCTGTTTATTCTGTAATGTTAGCATGCCCAGGAGGGGCTGGGCAGCCAGTAAACCTTGGGCCCCAAGAGGTTTTTTTCTCCACACCGTGGAGTTTTTGGTTCCTCTCCTCCGCTGTTGTCTGGCTTCATTTGTATTTGTTACAACTGCTTATTCTTTAATATCTCCAATTTCGTCTGTAAGGCACTTTAACGCACATTGTTGTAAAAGGTACTATATAAAAAAAATTGAATTGAATTGAATTGAAATGATCAACATTATGATCATTGCTCAGTACATCCATTAAAAATATATTGTTTTTATTCACCATTGAGAGAGGTTATTTTCAGTAAGTAAAAACAATAAGAATTCTAAAGTTATGTGTATGAGTTACTGGGCGGCACGGTGGTGTGGTGGTTAGCACTGTCACCGCGCACCTCCAGGCCTGGGGTCTGTATGTGTGGAGTTTGCATGTACTCCCTGTGCTTGGTGGGTTTTCTCTGGGTTGTCTGGTTTCCTCCCACAGTCCAAAGACATGTAGGTTAGGTTGATTGGTGTGTCCAAATTGCCTGTTGTGTGTGTGTG
>JABJVR010048314.1:0-24850 GCA_025773905.1 Chitala chitala
GGACTCAGGTCACCAAAGTGGACAAAGTAGGTCTTGGTCTGGGGGTAGACAACCAGCATCCTGTTGGAGGACAATTCGATATAACAGAAAAGTTTACAGTAGCATGCATATCACTTTGTTCAGTTTGACTTACAGGTTATGATTAAACTGTCTGATAGTTAAGTAAATCGCCGTTACCTAGTCAGGGCCTCATTGCCGATGTCTTCCAGCTTTGAAGAAGCCTTGTTGAAGAAGGCTTTCACAATCTCTTTGTCCTTAGCAGAGAGACTCATCCTGACTCCTTTTGATTATCACCTAAATAGAACTTTGCGTAAAAGACTGAAATAACAGCAGGTTAATAAGCCTTTTTATGTCATTCCAGGTTGGTGACAAATCAACAAGATCCTCCTTCAAATTCATTCTATTGGTTCAGATGTCATGGCTTGCTATAATTGGTCAACGCAGCTGAAAGAGTGTCATTTACCACTAAGTAATCTGCCATTCATTTAACTTCAATAAACATTCACAGTTGTCACAGTTGTACCATTATTTTAAGAACATTATGTAGAAAGTATGGTTATATAAAAAGTTTGATAAAAAAAAATAAAAATTCCCAGTTTAAACTATTTCAAATTTGAAAAAAAAATGCTTAATACATGATGCATTTACAAAATATTAATTTTTTGTTTCCTCAGATCTTATGTGCTCTAACTGCATAAAAATAAAGAGAAAAAAAACTGATAGTTTTTAAATGCCATAACCTTCAATAAACAAATAATTTAATTTTCTTCCTTCGCAAACATCATCTAACTGGTGTATTCCCTGGAGACACACAGAACAAATTTAATGTTTTGCTTAACTTGCTAGGTAAAATATAATTGTGTGGGTTATTTATTTATTTATTTTTATTACAAATAATTAAAATGGTTGACACATTACAGAAAAAAGTAGACGAAAAAACAGGTCAGTGAAAATGGACATATATTTATTAAGCTATGTTTCTCTTCCATTTGTAGTCTAAAGGCAAAAATGAGTTATTAAAATTAACACTGTGAAAGCCACGCTTCATTTTATTAAATACTGTATCATAATAGTATTATTTGCCATTTTTCAGGTAAAAAATGTAGTTTTTCACATAATGTATGTTCTCTGAAAATGTAAATGAAAACCTGTATAATTATCATGCTCATTGTTTAAATATGGTGCCATATAATAATTACTTACTGAAAATGCCATCAAGGAAAATGGATAGTATTATTTATCAAATATAATTTTTCTTGTTAATTTTGTGTACAGTTTATTTTATACAATCAGAAAGAGAGTGTCCGTTTATTACAATAATTTGTAAAAGCTTTTTCAAACACCTTCTGTAGCTAAAAGTCAAAAAGAGGGATGCATCTCTAGTTGTCAAATTGATTATCTAGAGAAAGCAGGAGTCCATATCTTTGGCTCTTGAAGCCCATCCTGCCTTGTGAAGTTCCTAACGGACAGAGTAACCAACGTGTTGATTGGTTCAGAAACAACGCTGCTCTTTGCCAGCATTCTCTATTGGAGAAAATCTACATTTATATCACAAAAGTGATTAACTGCTTTTGCATATTAACTGCACACATTACCTACACATTTTACCTGCACACTCCATGTTAATCCATGTGTTTCTTGCAATGCTGAGAGGATGAAGTGGCTTGTGACAAAAATACATTATAAATAAAAATGTTTTTGTATATAATGTTTTATTTATTTTGTTGTCTTAGTGACTGATACTTAGTCATGTGTATAATAGCATTGAACAAAATAAATTTCAATTAATTAAAGGAATAATCATAAAAAAATAAAGATGTTTATTGTTTTCTACTGAATAATTCTATTATTTTTCAACACAAGCAACACATCACTGCTATAATTTTTAGGAGTTTTCTCAATTTTTTAGAAAAATTGTCTAATGAATATGCAATGAAATAGTGAATAAAATATAAATTATCTGTTAAACGTCAGCTTTCCGTAGTTTAACTGAAGACTGCTGACATTTCTCACGTTAACTGATATTAAATTTTAAACAGTTACTGATATTAATATTAAACAGTTAATGTTTTTATATCAAAATTAAATTAACATAAGTTAATTTAATTAACATAAATCCGTGAAATTCATATTGGTGTAATTTTCACAATAGAAAGAAAGGGTATGCATTTTCAATACGTAGCAATAAGACTGTATTCAATAAAAATAATGATGATGATTACTACTACTACTACTAATAATAAAATAATAATAATAATAATAATAACAATAATAATAATAATAAATGTTTTAATAAAATGTTGTTAAAGATTTTGTTAGGAAAATTTCCTTTATGGAAACTGGGCTACGTATTTATTTATTACATTCTATGCAGTCTGCCTTGTGAATTAGCATTATGAACATGTTTCCACATCGTTGAGGCAAATTATATCTAGTTAGTATTGTTATGTTAGTATATGTTAGTTAGTATAGTTAGTATAGTATGTTATGACATGACTATAATAATGTTTGAGAAACCTTACAGTGGATAAGTATACCGGAAAAAATACGATGCAAATCAGTTTATGGTGTATTTTCTGGTGTGCTAGTAACCTCCAAGTTAAGTTCAATTAGGGTACGAAAAGCAAGCAATCGCACCCCCTTGAGGATTTTCGTCAGAAATACACCACATGTTGTTTGATATTTATTTACTTGGTATTGAAAAAAAGGTGGTTTGCCATCTGCAGGTTGGAGGAAAGATACTGTTTCAAATGGAGGAATTTAAGTATCTTGGAGTCTTGTTCATGAGTGAGGGAAGGATGGGGCGTGAGATTGACAGACGGATCGGTGTAGCGGCAGCAGCAATGCGGTTGATGTACAGGCTTATTGTGGTGAAAAAGGAACTGAGCCGAAAGACAAAGCTCTGGATTTACCGGTCAATCTACGTTCCTATTCTCACCTATGGTCATGGGCTTTGGGTCGTGACCGAAAGAATGAGGTCTCGGATACAAGCGGCTGAAAAGAGTTTCCTTTGCAGGGTGGCCAGGCGCACCCTTAGAGATAGGGTGAGGAGCTCGGTCACCAGGGAGGAGCTCAGAGTAGAGCTGCTGCTCCTCCACATCAAGAGGAACCAGCTGAGATGGCTTGGGCATCTGTTTCGGATGCCTGCAGGATACCTCCCTGGGGAGGTGTTCCAGACATGTCCCACCAGGAGGAGACCCCAGGGAAGACCCAGGACACGTTGGAGGGACGACGTCTCCTGACTGGCCTGGAAACGCCTCGATGTCCCCCTGGAAGAGCTGGGGGAGGTGTCTGGGGAGAGGGAAGTCTGGAGGTCCCTTCTTAAACTGCTGCCCCTGCAACCCGGCCCTGGATAAGCAGCAGAAAATGGATGGATGGATGGATAGTATTGAACACACGTAGTTAGTACTCATAACAAAAATTTTGGAGATTTGTTATTACAGATGTTAACAAAGATACAAAAACCAGCGCAGCATATATTTATGTGTGTGTGTAACAATCGAATTATGCATGATATACTGTATTGTGACTTTTCAAGACCACAAATGAGCGCACTGGGACAAAAGAACTGTAACACCCCACCTGTCATGCTCCCTCTGTCCACCAGATGTCGCCCCCGTCCTTTCCTGTTGATTACAGGTTGTCGTCGACTCACGACCGCGATCGGTTTCGACCAGCAGGTCGTAACTCGATCTGGTCATAAGTCGGGCTATGCAAAAAATACCGTACATATATTAAACTGTGTACAGTAATGATAATCGCTGATGTTATCAGCAGGGGCTGCGTTGGTCAGGTTTTAGTCAAACACTCTACAGTATACTAAAGTGCATTTAGTTTAATAATGCAAAATAATTGCAAAAACACTGCATACTTTACTATAATTGGTTTAATAATTGCAGCTGGGGCAACGCTCGAGGTAGTCTATTTTTTATAAACTAGTTGAGTTTTGTCTGAACTGTTTCTTTCTCTCTTCATACATGTCGCGGCATGGATAAAACGGATCATCTGCCATCCGTTCGGTCCTTGCAATTGTTCAATGTTTGGGTCCATTCCTTCAAAATGTGCAAGAACTTTATTCGGTAGAGATAAACCTTCTGATAATCCCTTAGTTGTGAACACAGAAAATTAACATAGAGGAAGGCGCACTGTACCGAGTCTGAGCTTACACTGAGTTTTGCGTGCAGAGCTGCTAATGCTGGGCAAAACTGTCGTACGCTCATACTCCCAACTGAGCAATGCTTACCAGACATACCGGTCATAGTTGTGGTCGTAAAATCGAACAGTTGTAAGTCTCATAGGTCGTAAGTCGACGACAATCTGTATGTTCTCATTATTGCTCCCTAGCCCAGTCTAATTATACCTCCTTAGTGTGCCTTTATATACCCCCTCTTGTCATAGTTGTTAGTTTTGTATTTCTGTGATGTTTGTTCTTGCCTTTGTAGATCTCTGCTATTTTGTACCTTGGAACCCTGTTTAAAAGTGTAATATTCTTCTTATTATTTCATTATGAGTGTTGTGGTGGCACAGTGGCATGGTGGTTAGCACTGTTGCCTACCATCTCCAGGCCTGAGGTTAGATTCCTGCCTTGAGACTGTGGATGTGGAGTTTGCATGCTCTCCCTGTGCTTGGTGGGTTTTCTCTGGGTGCTCCTCCCACAGTCCAAAGACTTGCAGGTTAGGTTGATTGGCATGTGCCCTGTGGTGGGTTGGTGTCCTGTGCTCTAGGATGGGCTCCAGGCTTCCCTGTGACCCTCACCAGGATTAAGTGGTTAAGAAAATGACTGACTATTAGTATTGCACATTAGGCCTCACTTCCTCCCCACAAACATTACAAGAACAACCAGTGAACATAATTTGGTCCCTTCTTACATTCCCTTTGCTAGTTACTGGAAGACGCTGCAATATTTGCTTGTTTTTAAAGTTCATCTGACTTTAATTATTATTACTATTATTGGTAGGTAAGTAATAATAATAATAATAATAATTATTATTATTATTATTATTATTATTGTTGTTGTTATATAACTTAAAGGTATTCAAAGTTACCAGTCAAGCGTTTGTGAACACTTCAAGTATGTTCAAATGTGTTTTATGGCATTTTAAGCACATTCTACTGCATCATTCAGTGCAAAGAGATTCAGGAAAATTATAAAACATGTAATTGTTGCGCAATTAGAAACAGGTTCTAAATCATATTAAATTATCAAGGCCTCTTTTTTGCAGTAATTACAGCTGAACAAACTCTGTGCTTTCCATTTTTCAATTTGTAAACGACATTCAATAAGTCATTTAGTTTGTCTTGCTTCATATACAAACACACAGACACACACAGACACAGAGCCCAATGTCAGCCAGCGTCTGTGTGAGTTATGGCAGTGATGTTTGTGAAACCCTTGCAGTGTTTGTAAGGTCCAAAGCAAGTGTAACTCATCATACACAACATGTACTAATAACGGAACACAAATAGTGCTTGTAATCACAGAAATGCACATTCATTACATTAATCACAATAATTATAAAAACTGTACACATTGCTGGAGCTTGGTATGTGGTGGGAAATGTAAACGAATGAGCAGAACTGTATATATGCTAATCGCCACCACCTTCAAAACCTGCACAGTCAGATCGTTTCTTTACACCTAAGGTTTCACTTAGAACTAGAGAGAATGCCAAAAGGTTTAAATTTGGGACTGAGACAAAAATTATCACTTAATTAAATATGCATTTTCTTCCAATTTACATTCAGAAACATCTAGCAAACACCCAAATTAATATTACTGAGTACACTTACTTCCAGAAAAATATGGAGATGTATATTACATTTATTCATTGGGCAGATGCTTTTATCCAAAGCAACTTACATTTCACATGCAGGTTACAGTGACCTAGCACTGAGTGTTTCACTCAGGAACACAAACGATAACTGGGCTAGTATTTGGACCAAGAAAGCATCTGTAGCCCAGCCTGATGTTCTACCCATTGAGCCACCAGACTACCTTATTGTTAGTTAGTTAATATAAATTCATTTTTTATAGTTCTGCTGGGTAGTGCATATTCCACCTCCTAGATGGCCCCATAGAATTTTAACAATTAATAACTAACCTAGTTATTACCAAAATTGGAATAGATTTTGGCTAAATGTATTGCAAAACTGTAAATTGTGATTGTTTTATATTTTTATATAGTAGGTCATGCATATTTGGAAGGCTCATTTGTGACTGGTATTGAAAAACCATGATCAAACGATTCAACACGATCAAACTTATTTTAAAAGAATAAATAAATAACACATTTTTAAATTATGTACTTTTTATGTCTGTAGTTATTGCTGAAAACTTGAGAATGACGACAAATTCACACGAAATGCTTTCTCACTGTATTTTATTAAGTAATTCAATCAATTTGCTTCCCATGACATGAACGCCTGTGCTGGTTTTAACTATGCATTCGATTTAGTGATACTGTCTGCAGAGAGCGGAGACGATAACAGCCATAAACTTCTGGAGCGCAGCATGAACGTCGACTGTGAACGCGCTGCCCATTTGGCCGGCGATGACAACGGTGATGCAGTCGGCCAACAGCTGAAAAGAGAAAATATATTTGTTTTTCATAATGGATTTTGCCGTTGATGTGTCTCCAGCACTTTTTTTTTTTCAATTTCAAATAAACAGAATGGAAACAAGTACTGTATAAGATTTCGCATTACAGTAATGAAACGGTTAGTGGTAAAATTTATTTATACTATGACCCTTGTACCTACGTGCAAGTTCAATTGCTCACCTTGAAGTTGTCGGGATCCACGTGCAGTTTCTCTGAATGCAGCTCGCTCAGTGGGGCGAAGGTCTTCTTGATGTCATCCAGGTTCTTCAACGCTTTCTCCAGTCCTCCAAGCACAAGCTTTCCATGAGCGGCAACGTTAGGATTTTCCATGATCGCAGTCGCGTTGTTCAGGTTTCCAAATTTAGCAAAATAACGCTGGGTCCAGGGGTACACGATGAGGCACCTTTGAAACAAGGAAAACGAGGAATGTAATTTGAAAACATCATGCATTACCGGTGACTTTAACAACCTAAAAGAACGATCTTGAATTTTTAATTTTACGGCAAATAGCCTTTATTTCAGTTTTTTGTGTTTATAATATACAAGTATTTACACGTAGTTATTTGCTTATAACTGCATGCTTTACTGATGATATCGATGATAAACGCAGCAGTAAAATTATATTAAAATGTAAGTTTACGATAACATTTTATGACCATTAACATACCTGGCCACAGCATCGCGTCCCAGAGCGTCTTTGTCGACTTTCCCGAAAACACCTGAGATGGCGGCGCGCTCAGCATCTGTCCAGACAACCATGGCTGCAATTTAGCGTGTTGTTTGCTTTCTTTGTCTAAGCAGTAAACAAATCTTTAAGCAATTAGTGTACGCCAAGGTTTTATGTAGTGTGTGAAACTCCACCTAAAAAATTAAGACACATTTGATTGGCTGAAGTGTGCTAATGGGTAGGTCTAACCAAAATTCCAATTTTAGCTTGCTGACGTTGTGTTGTTGTTGTTTTTTTTTTTTATAAAGAATAAATAAATTAAACTGTATGTATATTAAATATATATTACATTTTCATTTAAGTTTTAAAATTGAAAGCACACAAAAGGGCCAAATTTGGATCCTAGAAGAAACAACCATCAGGATCGTTTGCCCAAGCCTAAATCCCACATAAAAAATTACCATTTTAAATAGTCAAACCTCCTAACACAAAGCAAAATATATTGTAACACATTCCAAAATTTAAAAGGCATTAATGTGAATTTTAAAGTTAAATATATTGTAGACTTCTTTTCAAAACCACAAGACGAGACTAAACAGTATGCAATAACTCAAGCCCCATCTGAACACTCAAGCGATATCACTGTTTTGATAAAATGCACTCATTTGCCCTTTTGCCAAAACACAGTGGGTCTTATTACATTATTTAACTGAACATTACAATGTGGCTACTAACATGTAAAAAAATACTTCTGCTTAAAATGTTACTATTACAGCAGTCAGATTTGTGTTAAATTAGTTGTTAGCGATAAATAAAGTATGACATGGGAGTTTTATGTTGCCGTTTTTGTAGTATATATCTATAGGTTTTTTTTTTTAGGTTGGTCATCATTTTATACCGTGTATAAAAAATAGAAATATTATTAATTTTCAATAATATAAAAATTTTAAAGTACTATGAATGTCTTTATGTGACTGTGTTGAGTAGATGCAGGATTTAAATACTTAAAAAAAAAACATGGGATATCCTTGCTCACTGATATGCTTTGAATTCTGTTTACCTGTTTCTTACAAAGTAACTGATTTGAATTTGTTTGTTTGTTTGTTTATTGCTCTTTTAGATTGACAGTTGTGCCAGAAACATGTAGAAAATGCAGGAAGAGCAATTATTTTCTTACGTATTATATAAATTTTACCTGTTAAAAAAGAGATTTAGACACATCAGTTGTTCTAAACAGGACAACTAGCCAGGACAACAGAGAAAACACGTGGGTGATGATGACAAAGTACAGAGATTATGCTGTTAAAGGCAGTTTGGTTTGTATAAATGTCATTTAGCAAGAAACATAATATTCATACCTGTATTTATGTTTGCTCCCTATCAGACATTAACTAGCATGCAATCTACACATGTATTTTATACTAATTACACCAGTTTTGTACTAATTGTATTATGAAAATAGGACATTTAATGGTGACGAATTTGCTTGTTGAAGTTGAAATTGCAGTTTCCACTATATGCCAACTGTACATTACGTAGTCAGTTTGGAAGCTATTTTTCACTATATAAGCTAGTTATCTTGGTAAACATACATCCATTTTATCTTGTACCTTCCAGCAGTACCATAGAGGTGCCCCCACCCCTGGCAGTATTCTCCCTTTGATTAGAAATGCAAAGGAAACACCCTTAGTTCTTTTGGCAAGCGCTTCAATTTCTGTTTTAATGCCAGGGTCTAATCAAATTGAATGTACTGATTAAAGTAAATCTTGTCATACTTCAAGATTTACTGTACTGTGGGATTTTTTTAAAGAAAAATCTGTGGTCTCAAAATATAATTTGTCAATAAAATAATTTAACTTGGTATTTTACACCCTTTGTTTAAAATGTACACAACTGAACATGCACTACAAATGAAAAAATATTTAATATCTATTTTGTCTGACCTATTCAAAAGAACATGGGCTCAATAAAGACCCTACTTTAAATCAAATCAGCACCATTCTTAAATAATGTTACTGTTTTTAACATATTGATAAAATTAAATACACTGTATTTCAATAATTGTATATATGAAAAACAAAATAAAAGCCAGTTTAATAAAGTTACTTATTCTAAAAGCATTTTTAAAAATCCACCAGGCCATACATGGAAATTTGCTGCATCATTGTTGGCAACGTTCCATGCTAGAATGTTCTAGACATAGGAATGTTATCAACTTAATCGTCACAAGTAGGAGGGCCTAGACTGTGTATCTGCCTAACTTGATATAAAAAGAGAAGCTGTACTCCTAGTAGTACCAAACAAGACTTCAGCAAACCAGATTTCAGCAAACCAAGTGCAAAGAAACAAGATGAGTCTCTCGGCTAAGGACAAGGACGTAGTGAGGGCTCTCTGGGCTAAACTGTCCAAAAAGACAGATCAAATTGGCTGTGAGGCTCTGTCCAGGTAATTACTACCTTTAAACTACTACTACCTGTTATTCATGTTGAATTCTGTGCATCGTAGCGTCATTTCTCACACAGCATTATATAGAGTATATATTGAAATTTCTGTCACATAGGAAATACACCACTTGGTATTATTGCTTACAAATATGTGACCTATGTACACAATAGCAACTTTAGGAACACAATTGTTTCATGTTACCTAACTAATGGTGCTAACCTTAAGGCAAATCTTTTTTCAGAATGCTCACTGTGTACCCCCAAACCAAAACCTACTTCTCCCACTGGTCAGATCTGAACCCTGGGTCACCTCAGGTGAAGAAACATGGCAAGGTCATCATGGATGCCGTAGGCCTGGCTGTTGGTAAAATTGATGACCTTGTTAATGGCCTCAGCAACCTCAGTGAGTTGCATGCTTTCAAGCTGAGAGTGGACCCTACCAACTTTAAAGTAAGTGGGGGGATTAAATGCTTTTTAATGGCAAGTGGTACTCATTATGAATACTTTTCTTGCTTGCCAGTTTTATTTTAAACCAAGAAAACAAATGTATTTTTGTTGCTTTCCCGCAGATTCTCTCTCACAACGTTCTTGTGGTGATTGCCATGATGTTCCCCGCTGACTTCACCCCCGAAGCACACATGGTCATGGACAAGTTCCTGGCAGCTGTGGCTCTGGCTCTGGCTGAGAAATACAGATAAAATGCCCAACATCCAAACCCTGCAATTGCAGGGTACTTAAATAAAGGAAACATTGAACTGCGTAATCTGTCTGTGTTTTCATTTTCTGCAAGCATTTACTCATTGTAATTTGAAAACTGAATTACCACTAATCACATTTTAGCTAATGATTACAAATGCACTACTGTCTGAACACTTTTCTACAGAACAAACTGTGTTAAAACTTACATAGAATATTAGGGTTCCTAATTAACTATACATAGATTTAACTTTTTCTTTACCTTAAAGATAAAAAAAAGTTTGGTTACTGCTGAGATTAAATCATGATCAAATGTATTTTGCATGTGCCTCTGATGAGAAAGGCATGGTGCTGGTAACTTTATAATATTGTGAGGATGTTTGCCATTGGTAGAAACTAGGAAGCTTGTTAAGAATGAGGTTGACAGGTAGAGGGATGGAGCCAACTACAAGGCACATGTAGACATAAACATGGTTCTGTCTGCTACACACCTGACACTAGGGTGGAGACTTTCCTTGCAGCAGGATGAGACAATGAATAAGGATGAGAACAGCTCCTGAAAGTAACGCCCTGGAGACGATAAAGCTTTCATACTAACCACCAAGCATGCAATTCAGAAATCAAGTTCTAAAGCAACAAACACAAAGCTGTAGGTGTCTCATGTGCAGCCCATAAAATACGCTTGTTGGTCAATCGTGCTCTCAGTAAACTGTGTACGTTTGAAGAGATAATATCGAACTTCGTTGATCCCACAGTGGGATCATTCACTTCAATTCACTTGTTACACAGCAGCTCACAGGGAAGCGGAATAAGGTGCAAGAAACATTTTAAGTGTATTCACAAAGAAATCTAAAAGTAGATTAAATAACATTAAAAATAAATAACATTAAAAATAAAATTAAAGATAAAATAAAATAAAAATAAAGAAAATAAATAAAAACATAACCAAGGGTGTATATAAGTAGTGACCAGAGTGATTATGCTAAACTGTTGAGCTGTACAGTCTTACAGCAGTGGGAATGAAGGATCTGCGGTAGCGCTCCCTCCGACACTGAGGGTGTACCAGTCGCCCGCTGAAGGTGCTGCACAGGGCCTCCACTGTCTGGTGCAGTGGGTGACAGGTATTGTGCATGATGGATGTCAGCTTAGCTAACATCCTCCTCTCACCCACCTCCTCCACAGAGTTCAGCGGGCAGCCCAGGACAGAGCTGGCCCTCCTAACCAGCTTGTTCAGTCTCTTTCTGTCCCGGTCAGTGCTGCTCGCGCCCCAAGAGACGACAGCATAGCGGATGGCTGAGGCTAACACAGAGTCATAAAAAGTTCTTAGCAGAGTGCTGCTCACTCCAAAGGAACTCAGTCTCCTCAGAAGGTGGAAGCGACTTTGGCCCCTCTTGTACAGGGTATCGGTGTTATGGGACCAGTCCAGTTTATGGTTGAGGTGAACACCTAGGTACTTAAAACTGTCCACCATCTCAATGTCCAATCCTGGGATGTTCACCGGTGTGTGAGATAGAGTCTATCCGTGGAAGTCTATCACCATGTCCTTTGTCTTACTGGTGTTAGCACAAATGTGTATAATGTGTATAATAATTGAAATGTGTATAATTCAACTAGCACACTGTAAAAAAATTAATAAATAAACCACTGCAGACAAATTTTGGTTATTTTCCTAGGACTTGTAAATACGTTAGTGTGTTGAATATAATTTAATAATTTGTCCAGAATCTTTTCTAAATAGTATTTGTGCACCTTGACTATAATAAGTCAACTCAACCCAACAAAGGTGTGTTTATACTCTCACTATTCTGCCTTAACCAGTTTAGGGTTACAGAAAGTCTGGAGCCCATCCCAGGAAGCACAGGGTAGGGGACACCCTGGGTAGGGTGCCAATCCACCACAGGGCACATGCACACACATTACAGGCAATTTGAAAACACCAATCAACATAAACCGTATGTCTTTGGAACATGGGTGAAAACCGGAGAACTTGGAGAAAATCTGCCAAGCACTAGGAAGAATATGCAAAATCCATGCACACAGAGGGCGGCACGGTGGCATGGTGGTTAGCACTGTCGCCTCGCACCTCCAGGCCTGGGGCTCGATTCCTGCTTTGGGTCTGTGTGTATGGAGTTTGTATGTTCTCCCTGTGCTTGGTGGGTTTTCTCCAGGCTCTCCGGTTTCCTCCCACAATTCAAAGACATGGCAGTTAGGTTGATTGGTGTTGCCAAACTGCTCGTAGTGTGTTTGTGTGTGCCCTGTGGTAGATTGGCTTCCTGGCCTGGGTGTCCCCTGCCCTGCACCCATGTGTTCTGGGATGGGCTCCAGGCTTCCTGATGACCCTTAACAGGATGAAATGGTATAGAAGATGACTGACTGACATGCACACAGACTTAGAATATGTTGAAAACATTCCATTAAGATTCTGGTCCACATTGACATGTTTGGATCATAGAACATATGTAGATTTTCAACCTGCTCATTCATGCTCCAAACCTCCCATTGTACTGTATTTCAAAGGTCTTCTGTTGGATTCAGATCCAGTGACTGAGAAGTCCACTGAAGAACTCTGAACTTATTTTCATGTTTATGAATCCATTTTGAGATTGGTTTTACATTGTGACATGCTACATTATCATACTGGATGTAGCCATTGGAAAATTGATAAATTACAGACACAAAGGGAGGCACATGGTCAACAACAATACTCAGAGGCTGTGGCATTTATTCGACGATTGACTAGTATTAACCGACCCAACAAATCATTCACCACACACTTAAATCACTATTACCAGCTTGGAAACTACCACCAGCCTGGACTATTGACACAAGGCAGGTTGGGCCCATGCATTCATGCTGTCGCCTCCAAATTCTGACTTTATCGTATGTGCGCTTTGGCAGAAATCAAGATTAAGACCAGGTTACATTTTACCTGTCTTCAGCAGTTCAATTTTGGTGAGCCTGTGCACATTGTGGCCTCGGCTTTCTGTTCCTGGCTGATAGGAGTGGTACTCGATGTGGTATCTAATCTATCTCAAGGTTCGACATGTAGTGCATTCTGACATGCTTTCTTGCTCGCTACATTTGTGAAGAGTGGTTATCTGAATTACTGTAGTCTTCCTGTCAGCTCAAACCAGTATGGCCATTCTCCTCTGACCTTTCACCAACAAGGCATTTCCGTCCACACAACTGCTGCTCATTGGATGTCTTTTTTGGTATTTGCACCATTCTGAGCACACTACACTGTTTTTCATGAAAATCCCAAATCAGGCACTACAAAAATACTGAAAACCAACCAATCTGGCACTGACAACAAGCCATGGAAAAAACCACTGAGATCACACTTTTCCCTGTATCTGTATCATTTTCTGCATTGCACTGTTGCCACATGATTGGCTGATCAGATAATTGAAGAAATAAGCAAGTGTACAGATATTCCTAATATAGTGCTTGGTGAGTATATATATATATAGGCTATGTATACACACACAGTACATAGCCATGTTATTTAATTAGTGTAAGGAGATAATATAATAAAAACACTTCAGATGGAATTTGATATTTCAACATGGTTTATTGGACCTGAGAGCCTCTAAACAAAGCAGATGGCCAAAATATCACAGAGGCTTCATTCTGTAAAAGGCCGATTAACTTAAAGGTTTATGGCACTTCAAATCACCACCAGATTTTCAGCCTGGGCCATGAGCTGTCAGTCTTTTCTTGACTAGAAAGTGACCTGTGAAAGTCCTAAGACAGTAAGAGCGGCCAATGGTTACTTTGAACATCAGATTCCCAAGTTATAGTTCACTATACTGTTTTTAAAAGAATATATACATATGACCGAATGCAACAAGTTACATGACATCTATGTAACACATAATGCATTGATAACCATTAGACATCGCAAAATACAAATTGGTCATATTACCTTAGAGCACAAGTCATCTTAAACGATTATACATAAAACTCTAAAATAAAGATGCTAAATCTGTAGGCAAAGGGGACCTTTTTTGTTTCTTAAACTTGTTTCCCAGGCTAGAACGTTATTTACTTGATATATTTTCAATACTTGCAGTTGTGAAAATAGCAACAACCTAAATTCTTTAAGTCAATGCTGTGACCATGCACCCAGAACACAGATCGACTGCGGTAGTCTGTGCAAGCTCACAAGACCCCTAGCAACGCCATGCTCTCAGCACAAGTCTTACCCAGCTTCTGTCTGTCCTTGAAGGCCCAGCAAATACCGTAGTGCTGCAGGAGCTGCTGAAGAAGTTCTTTCTCATCCAGGAACTCAAGCCTTTCTATCCTGGAGAAAGGAAACAGCAAGACCTTTTTAGGAAAGGAAAAAAAAAACTTCTGCTGCAGACCAACCACATGTGCTGTAGGCCTCAAGCAGAGAAGGTGGAAGTCTGTGGCTCTTCAGCGTTTGTCTGCTGAGACTAAGTGTGTCCGAAATTAGCATTGTCCATGTGCACTGTAGTCTACCTGGCAACATCCTCCTGGGGAAGCATGCTGTAGACTGTCATCATGTCCAGGGCGTCTGCACTCTCCCATCCTGTCTTCATAAACCGCTCTTTCTGTACACACACACACACACATATGAACGCACACACAAACACAGAGCGTAATGTCAGGCATCCACAAACACAGACAGGAAAAATAAATGCATCCAGTGTCAGGTCCTCACGTTCACATTGTAAAAATCTGATGACTGATATCTACAGAAGTGTCTTCTGGACTGGGTTGGAAGAGCAGTATTAAAAAAAAAAAAAAAAAACAGTATTGTGATGGCTTTATGCTATAACGTCCTGTTTTTATAGGAATTCTTATAAGTATAGCTTTTCATATAATGGTACGCTATCATTATTCTATAAATGCTGCGATTCACTTTTGCTGTATTACCCTTACAGTCTGTCCTTTCACCTTTCCAATGCATACCACATTTCAGAACCTTTAAGCACATGCTGTGTAATACTAAGCACCCACACAAGTTAAACTGAGTGCAACATAAAACACGCACATAAGAGCTGAACAGTATAATACAGCAAATTACCTTCATTTTGAAGAGAGCTGGGAACTGAAAGTTATTTTTCATGCACTTTCACTTAATAAAATGACAAATTAAAATAAATGTAGTTTTACAACATTATGTGTGACTGGTTAAATGCACTTATACTAAGTGACACCTATGAATATGTTCACCATATAACTAACGCATTCAGAAGCCTATGCAGGCCTTAATCTATACCACTGCACTCCTACTGCAAGCCCTTCAGATAACAACACACCAACTGAAAATGACTGCGCTAATTTCTACTTTAAGGACAGTTTAAATAAGGTTCATGGACTCAAATCTGAGGCTTGTGTGCAGGGAAAAGTGTTGGATGCATTCAAGTTAACAGAATATATTTGTTTTATTTTTAATTTCTTCAACAGCGTTGTGACTCTCTGCTTGATTATGTAAGCAGCGTTGTATTTACAGATTAACTAATACCGCTAGAGTGATTAAGTTGGGATCTGCAAACAGAATATAAAATTTCATAGCAGCTCAACTCAAATTTATTTATAGAGCGCTTAAACAACACAAAGGTTGACCGAAGCGCTTCACAAATCATAAAATAGAAGATAAAACAGAAGATTTAAGGTACAAAAATAAAATAGAATAAAATAGGTAAGGTACCATAAAAATCAGTAAAAAAAAGAAAAAAATAATTAATAAATAAAACAGTAATATAAATAAATAAAATAAACCAGTGCAATTGGACGAGGAGCACTCAATACCCCCTAATGCCAGCATCATACGCTACCGAAAATAAATGAGTCTTTAAATTAGTTTTAAAAGAGGGCAAATCTGGAGAAGAATGGACAGAGAGCAGGAGACAGTTCCATATTTTTGGGGCAGCAACAGAAAAAGCGCGATCGCCCCATCGCTTGGAGTTGGAGGGGGGAGCCCGAAATAGCAAGAGGTCCGAAGAGCGTAGTGACCTACTGGGAACGTATGGGTGGAGCAAGTCTGTCAGATATTCAGGAGCCAGTTTATTGAACGCTTTGAATGCAAAAAGCGCCAACTTATACTGGATCCTGAACATGACCGGCAACCAATGCAGAGACTGCAGCACAGAAGTGATGTGTATGAACTTGCTGGTTTTAGATGTTAAAAAAAGCGCAGTAGCATTCTAAGCAAGTTGTAGACGGGATATAGTTGATTTTTTGAGACCGACATACAGGGCGTTACAGTAATCAATCCGTGTACTAATTAGAGCATGGATGACTCTTTCTAGATCCATACGTGAGAGAAAAGGTTTCACTTTTCTCAGCAGGCAAAGCTGGAAATACACCAACCCAACAACACTATTAACTTGGGGCTCAAAGCATAATTCATTGTCAAAAATGATACCAAGGTTCTTAACAGAGGACTTAGCTGGAAACATGTGGAAGTCCAAGGAGTTTTTTCCAGCCTCAAAAACAATGAACTCGGATTTCCTATCATTCAGGCATAGGAAGTTGTTAGACAACCATCCCTTGATCTCCACAAGGCAGTTCTCAAGGATGTTTAATGGCCCAGTGTCTGCCAGATCAACTGGTAAGTAGATCTGGAGATCATCAGTATAAACATGATAAGATATACTCTAGTATTTGTCCCAGGGAGTACATGTACAAAGAGAATAGAACAGGCCCGAGGATGGAACCTTGAGGGACTCCGCAGCACAGATGGACAGAAGCCGAAGAACAGCCGTCCCACAAAACTGAGTATGATCTGTTAGATAAGTATGAGGAGAACAGATCAAGTGCTGGACCTCCGATACCAGCAACATATTTTAATCGATGTAAAAGAATGGAGGGTTCAAAGGTATCAAAAGCTGCTGTCAAGTCTAGAAGGATCATCGCCACTGATCTGCGCCTGTCAAGGGCAACCAAAATATCATTGTGTACCCTGAGAAGGGCATATTCAGTGCTGTGCCTTGCTCGGAATCCTGACTGAAACTTGGCGAAAATCCTATTAACTTCAAGATGGGCCAGAAGCTGTTGGTAGATAGCTTTTTCCAACACCTTTGACAGAAATGATAGCTGGGACACTGGTCTGTAGTTTCCTATGACACCTGGATCAAGTTGAGGTTTCTTTAACAGAGGGGTCACTACAGCCTGCTTAAGGGCATCAGGAAATGCACCAGTGGACAAACAGGTATTTAAAAACATTAGAATAAAAGAAGCCATGATTGGAAAAATTTGCTTAAAACATTTAGCAGGGATAATACCCAAGTGACAGTAAGTGGGATTTAGCTGATTAACAACATCAGTTACCTCTGCTAATAAAATCGGGATAAATTGAGAGAAAGTCATGGGCAAGACAGAGAAGTCATAAATTTGGGTAGACACCGGCATAATAGACCTAAATGAGGAAGTCTTGGACTCGAAAAATGCCAAAAACTTATCACAGGATAGAGTGGAGTTAGTAATAAAATCAGAGTCAGATGGAAACAGAGCCTTAGAAATTACTTTGAACAGAGTTTCTGGGTGATGACAATGCTCCTCTATTAGAGCTGAGTAGTATTCACATTTTGCGGCCGTTACAGCAGTCTGATAAGTTTTCAGAAGGTTAACGAAGATTAGTCTAGAGACCTGAAGGCCATCTTTGAGCCACCTCCGCTCAGACTGACAGCAGCAGCGCCTCAGGTTACGCAAAACGTCGTTCATCCAAGGTGAGCAACACACAGCAAATGTCTGAACAAACAACATACAGATTTATGGAAAGGAGACACACCTGTGAGTCTGGGGAACGGCACACCTCCACCCCTGCTAGGTTGCACTGGCGCCTCTGCAGGTTTTCAATCATTACCTGTCCAAATCGATCGTCCATGTTCACCTAAACACAAAAACACCGCGAAGCATCGGCAGAGTTCAAGTCCATTTCTTGCACATCATTTTTACTCTTGCCAAGGACAAGCCGTAACACTGTCCACGGCACGCTGCATTTGTCCAACCTGCTCGTAGTTGATGAACATGGCTGTGTGAAAGCTGTCAGCAGCCCAGTGAACCAGCTTGGAGGACTGTTCCGGAGTCATGTAAACGAGCACACACTCGGTCAGGAACAACGTAGGCAGCCTGCCAGAAGGGAAAGTGAGCGAGCAAGTCAGTGCAGAGTCAGCCAATGGCACAAACTGTACTCCATCTCAGCATTTCACATTAAAGCTAATAACAAAGACTCACTGTCAGAATAAATACATTTTAACATTCTGCAACACACGTGCACCTTTTTCTAGTTCCACATTCTGTGACTGGCTTGACTATGTCTGCGGTTTACAATAAACTGTGTTTGAAACCTGATATGACAAACAGACACTACTTACTGGTGTTAACCAAGAGACACCAGAATCAGGCTCAACACAGAGAAACACAGCACTTATGCGCCTATGCTCTGTTTGCAGTTAAAGTGGGTTATGTTCCTTAGACAAATCTGACACCTGAAAACCACAGCCATAGTCACCTGTCAGAATGAGAACCCAAACTACAAAAATCACTCAGTGTGTGATCTTCAGTGCCTCACCCCAACTGTGGGAAACCTCAGCCAAATGCAAATGAATATTTAAGGATGCTACATAAACTCTGTACAACAAAACTTCATTGTAAGTCACTTTGGACAAAGGCGTCTGCTAAATGAATAAAATGTAAATTGAAAACTTGTGCCATTGTCATACTGTCAATGATAGTGGCAGCCACTTACTCTGGATTCAACTGGAACTTCTTAAGCTTATCATTTAGGACTTGGAGGTCCCTGAGATCTGCACCAATCACACAGTACCTGTCTGAATCCAGGTTGTGGCCATCTGTAAAACACACACGGCTGATTGGCTAAGAAACCACCATGAGAGAGAGAACCAATACAGGAACAATGCAAATCAAACTCAATTCAACCAATACGGACTGCTGTGAACCATGTCTAAAATATGCATACAACACATACTTGTAGTTCTCTGCTTACTTAATGTTCTCCCACTTACCAATTAAAAGTGTATCCGTGGAGTGCGTTTCAATTATAGGTTTGGACAATGGAGGTTTAGTCCTAGAAGAAAAAAAAAAAAAAAAAAAAAAGTAGTTCCACATATATACTTCTCCATTTTTTACATTGCTCTTGGTAATTTTCCAGCATTGTAAGTTCTATAAGTGCTGGCAGTCAACCAAACACCCATTTCCACTGTTGATACGCAGCTAACTTCCAAACCTAGTTTCTATAGTTCTAACTAGTTCCTCATAATGCAACTCAACAGCTATACATTTTTACAGTACCAATGGCCCATAATATGGACACATAATGCCAGATGGGCCCAATGTACAGGCTAAACTACAGAACAAAAGCAAAGAAAATAGGGATGTGCTTAACATTTCTCCTGCACCACAAAGTGTAGGAGAAATGTTTATACATAAAATGAGGAAATTCATAAAGTGTCATTCATATTTCAGCTAAGGGGAAAAATATTATGGTTCAAAAAGTAAGAATCCCCAACACAGCCACTATAAGGCAGTAAAATGATGTATATCAAATACTTTTAGTGCACATTCATTTGAAGTGTTACTTTAATAACTGAAGATCCCACACACGATTTTAGAACACAAAGCAGTCTTTCCAGCAGTGGCTTTTACCAAAAAACCACGTGAAAAGCCAACAGTACATATTTTTAGTTGGTAATAAGCCAATTTTCCAAAAAAAAATAAAAAATTCCAAAAAAGTCTTACTTTATGTTGTGTATCTTCCTCGCAACAACCATGGGAAAGTCAACTTCGAAATACTTTTTAGGCAATAGATTTTCATCCTATTCGGTAAAACATGGCACACAGTAAAATGACACAGGGTCCAATGTAAATGTGTTATTTCCATACTAATTACATAATGTGAGCTACAGAAAAACTTTAGGCCTTACAGATAAATGAAAGGTGAAATTCTGAGTGTTAGATGTTTTACCTTCAACCGCCAGAAAGTAGTGTCCAGTCCTGCCCCCAAATTGACCACCTGAGAGTTGCAGGAGGTTTTCCTGAGGAAGGCATCCAGCAGGTAATTCATCCCCTGCACGCGAGCATAGTAGCCTGGAAGAGCCAATCAGTGTTCGCACTTTAACGTTTCTACAGACTCACATCTGAACACGCGTTCTGCTAAACACGCCTTATACGTGACACTTATTATAATCACCACAAAGGGGTGTCAGAGGGCCAGTAACGACAGTCAAAATACATTTTACGTTTGTACTTCAAATTTTGTGTGAATAATCTCTAATGACCCTGCAACTCTATGTCATCATATTTTTAGAAAAATTCTTGAGTTTTTCTCCACTTTGGCAAAATTCAGTTTATTTATTGACAAACAAAAAAAAAAAAAACAAATCTTCTTACTGAACTGTAAACCAGAGAATTAAAAAATGTCAACTTTATTAAGATCTGTTGGTGACCTGTTTTTGTATAATTTTAACCTGTAGCTGTGTGCATACTGTGCAAGGAAATTATTTATGTAATGTGGTTTAAACATCCTTTAATTAATTTTCAAATCACTGATCCTGCTTAGGCCTGTGGGGGACTACCTGAAGCCTATCCCATGGAGCACAGGGTAAACAAAAGAATACACATGAACTGTATGTCTGTGGACTGTAGCACAAAGCCAAAGACCCCTATAGTAAATCCACACATGCACAAGGAGCTCTGGAAAAGCCTGCTGTGCTAGGAATGTGAGGATACAAAGGTGCTGTCAAAGTGCTATCCTGGAGTGTCTACATGCAGCAGTACCCAGCCAAAATGTACTCAGTATTGCTGCAACTTTCAATGCACACAATACAAACATTAAATTAAAAAAGCATCCCTACAAAAAAAACTTGAATTTCTTAAACCAATTTGCGCATCTTAAAAATAGGCAAAACGTGAACTGATTTTACCAACCAATCCCCTGAACAAAGTCTGCAAGACCCCTATAGAAGGCTAACTGAACATAATCCAAATGTTCTTAGACACTTTGTCAAATACAGATAAAAATGGACTGTGAAATGCTTTCTGGGGTGCTGACACAATAAAAACGTGCCTCTGTTTATCTCTGGAGCTTTTCTTTCACCAATCTGCCTGACAAAGTACTGGATATATGGGTCCTTCCAATAGCCTTTACTGGTTGCAAACCTGTCAATGAAACAAAATGGAAGAGTTCACATGGAACTATTCACCAATAAAGTACAATACACTTATGTTCATATATGTAATGGCACAGTCCTGTTTATACATGGTAAATCAAAGCACGTTCACACTTCGTATAAAACAAGTTAAACATTGTTGACAACGGTCTATTAGCTACAGACAGACACCTGCAAGGAGGTCGGGGGGGGGGACGTGGCTCTAAGTACTCAGGCACCTCCCATTTTCATCTAATAGATTAACGCGCCCATCAATCCAATAAATAATTTTATATTAATGAATGAAGATGCTCGTTTGTAATAGAATATTTGCCCCTGAAAATCTGTGTGCACGTCCCTGGTTACAGGTGGCTGTCTTCCCAAAAAATAAAATAAAATAAAATAAAATAAAAAAACAATGATAACGTTTATTAATTGCAACATATAAACTAATATACGGGCAAACTGAAGAGACATATTTCATTCATAGCAAACCTCGACGTGCTAGACACTTAGAAAGCTGGCTTTGTGGACGAAAAGAATGCAACTACCTTTTACACATGGACGCGTCGTCACAAGTCGCTCTAACTGCTTCGTCTGCAGTATCAGAGTCCGTGAAAGGTTGTCGGCTGGCCATAGCTCGTTATATAAACGTACACAAGTCCGTTCAGAAAATACAGTTCGTCAGTACTGACATGATACAGCTAGGCTACCTTAATATTGCAGATGGTTAAATAACGTTCATTTTAAAAATAAGATACCACTCAAAGGATTTTTAAGTTGCAGGTAAAAAAAAAAAACGTTTTTTTTATTGTAGTCTGATTAATGTAAACTATTTCATATTAACATTGCTTTCATTTACAGCTCCATGTCGTTTAAGTAAAGCGTTTAAAATATTGCAGGAACAGCCACTGCGCAGCTAGCAAGAAGACAGAGACTTCCTGTTGAGAGTAAATGACAGTTTCAAAATAAAAGTTAGGTTACATTTTATGGACGATGGCAGTGGGAAACTGGGGTGAATTGTCCAAATGGACGGTGAACACAAAGTATTGTATACTGTGTTTTTAGTCTGTCAGGATTAATATATTTTTAGTGGAGTAACTACTGCTACAGTTGGTAGTAAACCTTAATTGTCAGGACAAGAGTCTGATTAGTTCCTTAAACAAAGGAGTCTTTAGATCAATAATAATTTCTCTTTTCTGGTAACTCTGAGTAGGCTGTGGCTGCACAAAGTTCACCCTGGTACATATGCCTACTATAAAACGGGTTTTCTAAAATTTTGTTTTGCAATATGCAACCAAATCAATAGTTAAAAATACCAGATTTATTGAAAGGATATGGCACTAGACATGTCCTTCTGCCCTGGATTGCCATTGAGCAGGGGTGGGGAACCTCCATCTTGCAGGCCATTTGCAGCCCATCAGCTATCATAAAATGGCTCTTTGAATGTTTCTTATGTAATTAATTTATCATTTCAGACAGTCCTTTAACAATATACAGTTAAACTTGATCTGAGCGACCATCCTGTTCATTCACCATTTCTAACATATGACTAAACTTTGACTACACAGACTGCTATTACATTAAATTTATCATGTCCTGAGTGATCACTGGTGAAGTACGTCTCATTTTAACTTTGCAGGGATGCAATATTTACAGCATTCAATTCATTATATAATTAAAGTGGTCAGGATGCATGGTGATTTGTGGAGGGAGGACAATTGACTCCTTTCCAAGATATATGTGACTAATGACCATACAAGATTTGTAGTTGGTTGTTTGAACGTGATCACGGTATGTACTTACGCTTCAAAAATGCACCAGAATTGTCTCTTCAAACAAGGGGAGGTTTCCAGCAGTGTTATGGTATTTATTGACACTCCTTCATGTCATATATTCTTTTTTTATTGAGTTAATAAAGTAACCCTTCACCTCTGTGACTCAATTAGCACGTCACACACCCAATTCAACTTTTGGGCAGGATGCTTCATGTCTTGCCTTGGAAGAAAGACAAAAGTAGAATTTGGGGCCTTGTTGTTAGCAGCCAGTTTATAAATAAGAGGGCACAATATGGCTTTGTATATTGCAAAGTTCTAACTGTGAAATACAATAAGTGAGTAGGTTTAATATAAAGGCACAGTTTGCTCAAAGCTCAGTTTGCTTGCACTTGATTTGTGCATATAGCACATGCTAGGCTTATCTAGCTGAAGGGCATTTCTGCTGCAACTGTAGGATAGGATAAGATAGGATAGTGGTTTTATTGTAATTTGAGCTGTATACAGTTGGTAAAAACATTCCCCCAGGAAAACTGATGCTACAAAAAAAATAAATAAACATGAAGCGACAACACAATACTACTAATAAAATACACAGGTTGCAAAAAAGACAGAAAATAGTAATTAATGTAATTAGTGCTAGAATATATACTGCAAACAGCAGAGCTAGTGCAAACAACAATATGTGTACATATCACAGATAGCAGCACCAACCAGACACAGTTCTGTGCAAAGTACAGTTAGAATGTGATGTGTACCAAAATCATAAAAGTGTAGCAATATGGTGTTGGTATGTGTGAGAGATCTGTCCAGCCCCTGACAAATGAGGAGTATTATGGCTTGGGGAATGAACCTGTTACATAGTCTGGCCATGAAGGCCCAGATGCTCTGGTAACATTTGCCAGATGGAAGTAGACTGAACAGTTTGTGTGAAGTGTGTGGGGACACCCACTGTGCTGGTGGCTTTGCAGGTGCAGTGTGTGGTATAAATATCCTTGATGCAGGGAAGAGAGACCCCTATGATCTTCTCATCTGTCCTAACTACCTGCTGCAGGTCCTTGGAAGCTGATACAGTGCAATTTTCAAACCAGGCAGTGATGCAGCTGCACAGGATGCTCTCAATAGTCCCTTTGTAAAACATTGTAAAGATGGATGGAAGAAGATTGGTTTTCCTCAGCTTCCTCAGGAAATAGAGCAGCTGCTGAGCCTTCTTTATGATGGAACTGGTGTTGGGGGACCAGGAGACGTTCTCCACCAGGTGGACACCGAGGTATGTGGTGTTCTTTACAATCTCCACAGAGGAGCCGTCGATGACCAGCAGAGAACTGTACATGAATGATTAAACTAAGAAGAGACAATCTCTACTTACAATGGGGTCAGATTCTAACCACAAGGTCATAAATCAAAAATTATATAGGCCTACGTCAGAAATCATAAAGATGTAGAAGAGTAAGATACAAACCCGATTCCAAAAAAGTTGGGACACTGTACAAATTGTGAATAAAAAAGGAATGCAATAATTTACAAATCT